>JAAEEI010001397.1:0-14020 GCA_012654025.1 Pachypsylla venusta
AAAAAAGGTTTATTATTTTTTGCCAGAAAAATAATAAAGCCATGTAGCCATGTGGCTAAAATTTTACATTGAATTACAAGGGAGATTATACAGAAAAATAAGGCACCGTGGCTTTCTATTTTTATTTCTCCATCTAGTTTAGGCGACGAACTGTTGGGAACGCCTTCGAAGATTTAATTAATTTGAGGTCTAAATAATCGGCGAAACATTTTGTTGATCCATCTAATATCAAAATCGTTAGCATATTCTTACATATAACCAGGAATCTAAAGGGGAAAAGTCCAATCTTAATGCTCCGCTACCGAAAAAGTTCCCTGTGGATAGGGGGACTTAAAAAGAATACTTCCAAGGCACCCAAGTCCATGCCAGTCGTAAAAGACGACTAAGGGCAGGGTCGGAAACGATACCCTTTCCATTACGTACGCAGAAAGCAAGGAGAAGCTTCCTATGTTCCCTGTGGAAGGGGACTTAAAAAGATATCTTCCAAGGTAAATAAGTCGATGCCAGTCGTAAAAGGCGACTAAGGGCAGGATCGAAAACGATATCCTTCCATTACATATGCGGAAAGCAAGGAGAAGCTACTGCATTATATCCTTCCTATGTCCCCTGTGGATAGGGGGACTTAAAAAAATATCTTCCAAGGTACATAATTCGATGCCAGTCGTAAAAGGCGACTAAGGACAGGGTCGGAAACGATATCCTTTCCATTACCCATACAGAAAGCAACTAGAAGCTACTGCTTTATATCCTTCCTATGTTCCCTGTCAATAGGGGACTTAAAAAAGATAACTTCCAAGGTACAAAAGTCCATGCCAGTCGTAAAAGGCGACTAAGGGAGGGGTCGGAAACGATATTCTTTCCATTACCCATACAGAAAGCAACTAGAAGCTACTGCTTTATATCCTTCCTATGTTCCCTGTCAATAGGGGACTTAAAAAGATATCTTCCAAGGCACATAAGTCCATGCCAGTCGTAAAACGCGACTAAGGTTAGGTTCTAAAACGATATCCTTTCCATTACCCATACAGAAAGCGAGGAGGAGCTATTGTGTATGATGATGACTGAAAAAGATAAAATGAAACAAAGCCGATTTGTTATAAATTTATTCGATATGCACGTGGAAAATAAGCTGCACATATAAAAGTGAAAATATCATTATTCAGGGTTTTATTAAAGTTCAGAATCTGCAAATTTTAACGAGATCCGACATAAAACACAATGCGATTGTGTTCTATGTCGATTCCAAGGAATCCTCATTAAATGGATTCCAAGGAATCCTCATTAAAAAATAAAATCTCTTTAAATCCCAAATCTAATTGAAAAAAATCCATTTGAATTCAGTTGGTTTTAATTATTTGTACATTTTCATCAAAAATTTTATAAATACGAACAAAACTTAATGCGTATTTTATAAAGTACAACTCCTTTAAATCAACGGATGTCTTGAAACAAATTAGGTGTGCTTTATCATTGTGATTTTCTTTGTAAAATGGGTGCCTTTCGAATTGTGATTTATAAGATCTATGTTTTCGGATACCCTAACACAGTGACGTATTCCAGAACAAATCTTATAATTGATTTACCGAAACACCATGTATATTTGTTCCTTCTAATTTGATCCCTTAGAATTCTCAAGATTTTATTTTTCTTTATGTTTTCGGATACCCTAACACAGTGACGTATTCCAGAACAAATCTTATAATCGATTTACCGAAACACCATGTATATTTGTTCCTTCTAATTTGATCCCTCAGAATTCTCAAGATTTTATTTTTCTCAAGCTTTTATTTGTTCCTTCTAATTTGATCCCTTAGAATTCTCAAGATTTTATTCTTTCTTTTTATTTTCCATACATCTTGAAGTTTGTACACTAAACTTTTAGTGTACTTTAAATATATAAAAAAAAATAAGAATAAAGTTTAAGATTTATTTCTTCTCCTTAAAATAATTCGGAGCTTTTAAACTTTTGTTTTTAATAAAAAAATAAATCTGAAAGTTTTTTTGTTAACTTAAATTGTACTTTAATTCAAAAGTTGTCTGTGTGTTACAATATTATATGTATGTACCTTATATACAGAGTGTTCGAAAAGTCCCGGAACGGATTTTTTCATTTTTAACGGCTAAAGATAAAGACTTCAAATTTCATATGTAGTTTTAAAACAAGTTAATGTATTTTTTGGCCTAATTAAATTTTATACAGGGTGTTTCAAAAGAGGGTAAACAGACACCAACTTTTGATTTTTAAATTGAAACCCCTATTTTTTATTTCATATTAAATTTTTACGTCAAATTCTACACACAATCAACTCCTCACTCGATACTTTGATCAACCGGATCTCTGATCAAACCCGACCAATCATTGATTTTTCTTCGGAATAAAAGTGATAAAACCAAGAGTGTAATACATCAAATCAATCAAGTTTTTCATGCTGAATCTCGTGGTACCATTGTTTTTTTTTTCATTTTTTACAATTTTTATACCTAAGGAGTGTAGAAATTTATTTTTGGTTGATGTTAAAGTTTCAAAAATGAAATTTTACCCTCTTTGGTTATAAACAGTGTAAAAAATCAAAAACCAATGGTACCACGAGATTCAGCATAAAAAACTTGACTGATTTGATGTACTACACTCTTGGTTTTATCACTTTTATCTTTTATTCCGAAGACAAATCAATGATTGGACGGTTTTGATCAGAGATCCGTTTCATCAAAGTATCGAGTGAGGAGTCGATTGTGTTTAGAATTTGACGTAAAATTTGTATATGAAATTAAACATAAGGGTTTCAATTTAAAAATCGAAAGTTGGTGTCTGTTTACCTACTTTTGAGACACAATGTAGAAATTTCAATTACGCCAAAAAGTAGATTAATTTGTGTTAAAACTTCATATAAAATTTCGAGTCTCTATCTTTAGCTGTTAAAAATAAAAAAAAATCCGTTGCGGACCTTTTACGCCAGAAAATAAATTGATTTGTGCTAAAACTACATATGAAATTTCAATTCTCTTTCAAGAGCCGTTAAAAATAAAAAAAAATCGTTCCGGTATTTAATGAACACCCTGTATATGTTGCACCATATACATACGTATGACTTCGTTCATGTGTTCCAGTGGCGGATTTACACTTTATTTCCCTCTTTACGATGACATCGTCCATGTGTTCAGTGGCGGATTTACACCTTATTTCCTTCTTCACGTATGTACCATTTTACCAAACTTTCACCCGAAGTTTTAAAAAACAGTTAAAATAAAAACACTGAGCACTAAAAAAATATCTCACTTGTGGACGCTTTTTGAGGAATGCCACAAGTTCTTCAAACGAAGGAAAATTCACATCGGATTTTTCGGTCTCAAATTCCAAACACGTTTTGGAATCCAACGCACAGAATTCCAAATGTAATACAATAATTTATAGATAGATCGGGTATCTGAAGTCCCTTCAGCGACTCAACAGACAGATGAAATTGATCGAGAAAATTCCGAAGACCAACCACCGTGTCTTTAGATAGGCCCGGCAAAGATAATATTTTATTTAGATGACTGTTTGCCAGTAGCCTTTTTTTTTTTTTTTTAAATTAAATAAATTATATTTAAACAAAACACTTACCATTTTACTATTTATTTTATTTTATGAAGAAACTTCCATCCCTAGACTCGACTAGACTGATGATGAATCGAATGATTCAAAACTAGTTTCTTCATAATAAATTCCCTGAGTTTTGGCGTTCTTTCGGTGTTTTTTCCTAAATTCCCTGACTTTTCTCAGACATTTCCAGTCTCCTAAAATTCCTTGACAATTCCTGGTATTCCAAGATTTCCAGTCTGGTAGACACCCTGAAATTTAATTTATTAA
This sequence comes from Pachypsylla venusta, assembly GCA_012654025.1. Lineage (NCBI taxonomy): Eukaryota > Metazoa > Arthropoda > Insecta > Hemiptera > Aphalaridae > Pachypsylla > Pachypsylla venusta. The sequence continues at coordinate 3,851 of JAAEEI010001397.1, forward strand.
AACCTTTCCCTGAGCGTGTTATACGCCAAGGGGTAGTTCTCCGCACAGAAGGATTATAGCCTCTCCGGATGCCAAATCTGGACTTTGCAAAAATGTTTTCAAATAGGAAAATTTTGATATTTGGGAGAACTTCTTTTGATGCACAAACTCAACAAATGGCGCTTTCCAATCGGGAATTCGGCTATATCACCTTTAAATATTGGAATGGAAATAACCAGTAATTTTATTTTTGGACGATCCGCGTTATTAGATTTTTTTTTTTTAATTTGGCTTAACGTCTCTTTAACATCTATTGGTCATTTTGTTGAATTGGGATACTATGTCAAGTAAATCCATAATGAGGTAAAGAAATGACTATATCTTCACTTGACTATAAAATTATTAAGATGTTAGAGCTGACTAGATTCGCACTCTCCTGAGCACATCATCAGAGCTTCAAGTGAGTTTGAAGACTGAAGAATATTGAGAGTTTTAAAGAAGAGAGTGGGAGGAGATAGTATCTAGGATCTAGGTATATATAAATATATATATATATTTGCATATTTTGTGAAAAAATACGAGACTATCTAATAATAATTTAGTACTTCAAGAAGCATCGTTTTCTGATCTGTGATAAGCGATCAAAAAAAACATCTCCATTAAGATAGGTAGATAAAAAGTAATCCCTATTAAATTGACCACCAGATGGTAAAAATTGGGTTAAAAAAATCCCCTTTCTCATCATAATATTGATTAAGAAAGGAAAAAAAATCCCACTTTTCACGCAAAATTTTTTAGACCATGTTTTGAAAACCTGATCAATTTTGTGAACAGCTGTTTAAATTTTCTGTTTTGGGGGGGGAGGCCCTATAATGATATCCCAATATACCTAAAATTTTACGAGCAGGCAACGGCCTGCTTCACCTTTGCCTAAATCCGGCCCTGTTTACCTCATTATCTATTGATCATTCAAGACGGGGGTTCTACCCTCCATTCGCTGGAAACTTGCAAAACCAGCTACCCACATTGACCTCACTCAGCCTTGAGAACGGCAACGATACGTGGCATTCCCAAGCGGTTACCCATCCAAGTGCTGACCACGCCCGACGTTGCTTAACTTCACTGATCTGACAGGAACTGGTGTATTCAACGTGGTATGATCGTTGACTCGATGTTATCAGATTAGCACTTTGATTAGCATTACCATTTGCAATTCTTTCTCTAATTGAAGCTTCCTTAGCTTTAATTTTAAAAAATAAGTCTTCGAATACCTTTACTTACGGTTGTCGTATTTTCATTAAAACGTTTACCTTCATCAAGCTGAGAGTTTAACTTTGAGATCTTGTCCAAAGTACTTTCAATTTTTTTTTTTTTTTTTAATTTGGTTTAACGTCTCTTTAACATCTATTGGTCATTCAAGACGGGGGTTTTACCCTCCATTCGCTGGAAACTTGCAAACCAACTACCCACATTGACCTCACCCAGCCTGGGTTGGGCCGGAAAAAGCCAACGATACGTGGTGTTCCCAAGCGGTCACCCATCCAAATACTGACCACGCCCGGACGTTGCTTAACTTCAGTTATCTGACGGGAACTGGTGTATTCAACGTGGTATGATCGTTGGCTGACATTCAAATTGAATTATTGTTTATTCCAAAGATTGGCATCCTTACAAAAAATTCGTTTAGATAAAAGGACAATGCCAACTGAACCCTATGAGAGTACCGCTCTTTCGCTTTGATTGCAGTTTCTAAATTAGCAATTAACAACATAATACTTCAAAAATAATTTGTGTATCAACTATTAAAAAATTTTTATAGAGTTACGGAGCACGACATTCTCAACATAACTTATGTCGTAATAGACGAAAGCGATCCGTAACTCTATAAAAATATTAGTAGTTGATACATAAATTATTTTTGAAATATTATTTCATTATGACTACTAACAATTAAATAAATTAAATTAACAACATGATAAATTTTTTTTTTAGAATAAAAAGCAAAGCAAATACTAACAAAAAGTTTTAAATAAAATTTTATTACCGTCATGGGTCCATGTTGGAGGGTTGTACGCAATAGAGGCATGTCCGTATAAACGTTTTCTAACCTCTCTAATTGGGTTAAAGTTGGTTAAAAAAAAATCAAAGGGTTGCCAGACACTCCTCCCCGGTTCCCGAACCAACATTTCTCAGAGAAGAAACTCACACCACATAGAACCAAAAAATGTCGTATTTTTGATTCCGATAAAAGATAAATAATGATCGAAAATCAATAAAAAAATATCGATCGATACCATAGATCGTGAATAAAAAGATCGATATGAACCACGTTGGGAGAAAAGAAATCATTTTGACCGAAGTCAAAATGATTTTTTAAAATTTGATGAAGTCAAAATGATTTTTTAAAATTTGATTAAGATATTTTTTTCAATAAATGACTACAACACTGATGTACACACCTGAGCATCTGTGTATACGTCAACACGTGGCAGAGTGCGCATCACACTCGGCTTGAACCACGGAGGTTCCGGGTTCGATTCCCGGACGGGTCGAAAATTTGAAAAAAGGTTTTTCGAATTTTCTACTTGGTCTGGTTGTGTTTGGGGGTAACACTCAGCCTCCTGAGGACAATTGAGTAAGTATGGTAATAGCGTCAAATGGTAGCATTATAAGGAAACTAGCTGTTTTCCCGTGCTTCGCTACGGTTACAAAATTCAACAACTCAATTTTAGATTTTTGGTGGAACCGACCCCCAGAGTGAAAACGGAGCCTATTTAGATAATTCAATATTTTACTAAAAGATATTACTTTTTGTACTGCGGAACACCTTCGTATAAAATTTCAGCTTTCTCGCTCATCCAGAAGTGGTACTTCTTAACTATGAGTTTTTGGTGGAACCGACCCCCAGAGTGAGCACCGCTCACTCTTAGAAATTTCAATATTTTATTCAATTAATGAAATTTAAAAAAATCATTTTCAAAAAACAAAATATTGGGCCCCCTGGGCCCCCCCGGGGGGGGACCAAATTTATCAAATTCAAAAAGCCCTTAACACCAGCCATTCATAACATATCAAAATTTTAGCCCAGTATACCTACTGGGCTTTGCGTTTTATAAGTATAGATTGTTAAAGTGTAGCTTAGGCTTAGTGATATTGGAGTAAATGTAGAAAATACCTTGTAATGCCATGATGCCCAAAAACATTGTGACATAATAAAACAAGGAAATATTTACATTATTTTTTTTTTACATTATTGAACCAATTTAAAGTTCATCGCCTTTTATTATTAGTTACCAAAGCCAGGACCTTTGTGATGAAAGGTGACTATAATGGTCACTTAATCATGGCGTCATCTTTATTAGCATTTGAATGGAAATAAATTTTGAACTATTCTATCTCGTAAATCATACAATACTGCAAATTATTGAACACTACTCTAACAGAAGAGGGGGAAATTCCCCTCATGAATATAGGTGGGGGAAACTATGCAAGCTATCGTCAGAATAAAAAGAGATACTGGAGTAAGAGAGTCCTTTGTGAGGCATGAAGAGGTCAATCTGGAACATCACACGACTTTCCCTTTTCCTTAGCTATAAAAAAATCTGGTGTGAACATCACACGACTTTCCCTTTCCTTAACTATAAAAAAATCTGGTGTGAACATCACACGAATTTCCCTTTCCTAGTGATGGACGCGAGACAAGAGATGGACACGAGTTTCTTTCGAGACGAGTCAAGGATCTTGTCTCGTCTCGCGTAAAAAATACGAGACGAGACAAGGTCTTGTCTCGTGAAAATACGAGAAATTTCTCGTCTCGTAAAAAAATTAGACTTTTTGGATGCTCTTTTCCCCTCATTATCATAATTGTACCATAAGTATCTACAAGTTATATTTTCTCATCATAAAATACCTGCCAACGGACATGAACGGTAAAATCAGCTTTCGGTGGAAATCGAATATACCGTTGGAGATGTTATGCCGCTTTTTAGCGGTTTTCGCATATCCTGCTTAAAATGAGAAGGGTAATAGCTAGAATTTTAAACTTGGTGCCTATTCATATCAATTTCATACAAGAAATTTAGAAATACAACTTAGGTTGAAGTGTAATATATTTTTGGCCGCTAATTAGCGGTTAAAGACGGCTTTTTGGCGGCTCCACCTAAAACCAGAATGGAAAGAGCTAGAACTTGAAATTTGATGCCTATTCATATCAGTTTCACACTAGAAATTGAAGTATACAACTTAGGTTGAAGTGTAAAATATTTTTGGCCGTTAATTAGCGGTTGAAGTTCCGTCTAGAACCAGCATGGATAGAGCTAGAACTTGAAGTTTGGTGCCAATCCATATCAATTTCATATAAGAAATTGCAAAATACAACTTAGTTTGAAGTGTAATATATTGTTGACCGCTAATTAGCGGTCGTGTCCGTAGGATTAATGTTATTTTAAATTCACGGTGTTGAAAGGATTGGCAGGGTTGCTAGCCCCTGGATGCCCAGAAATGGGGTTCCTTCGTTTTGGAACTTGTCGCTAAATTTTTTAGTGAGAAATTTTTGTAGTGAGATAGTTTTAGAAAATTTTTAGTGACGAAAACTGAAGTTTTCGCGATGAGAAATCTNTTTTCAACCCTGTAATTCGTGAACGGTGGATCCTAGAGAGCTCCCGTTTTCTGTAATGAACTCGTATTAACAAGACCTTTAAAACAAGGTGTCACTTCTTTATTTAAGATTTTGAATCCAGCCGGTGCCCAGCCTTAACGGCTGGACGTGGCCAAAATTTTTAGTCTAAATTTAATCCCCGTAAAATCTAAGGAATACGTGTTTTTGCGTTTTCTTATATTTTCAGCCATTCTCGAGATACGGGGCGTGGGGTGAGACTTTATGGACACCATGTATAATCATAACCATCATTTATCATAATACATATTATGTATCCACACTAATACATATATATTGCTAATATAATATACAAATAATATATTGTTAGAATCTCCAGGAAAAGGTATATCTGGTACACCCAACAATTTTAGAAGTCGGATTTATCAAAGTATAGGTACCTATTTTTCACGAGACGAGACTTTTTGGTTTCGAGACGAGACAAGGTTTTTGTCTCGTCTCGTGAAAAAAAAAACACGAGACGAGACCATCGATAGTTAAATGTTTTAAAAGTTAAACTAGTTTCTTTTAATTGTATATTGTATTACAACACTAGAATTTATTGAACCTCAAGTCTCAAGTTCTTTGAGTATTTCATACATCTTGCTTTTTGAATATTATGGGATAAGAGCTAATAAGAAGTGATACATCATACGACTAAAATACGATTGGGTTGTTTTTGTTCGATTTGATTTTTGATATGTGAATTTTTTTTCTTTAATTATCTAAAAATTGCAAAACGTGTGAAGGAGTTAGCTTTAATTAATAAAAACATTGGATAGCACGTTTTTAATTTTATTCATTGTGTGTTCAGAGGTTATTAACCTCTGACAAATTACAAATTGTGTAACTCATCCCCTCCCCACAAATTTCAAAATATAAAACTAATTTTAAACACAACAGAAAAGTGGATAAAATAAAATAAGAACGAACTGCAAAATTAAAAGGTAAAGATAATTGAATTTGGTATACCTGAAAAAGAAAGAAGGATTACTTCTTGTAGAAAAGTGGATAAAATAAAATAAGAATGAACTGCAAAATTAAAAGGTAAAGATAATTGAATTTGGTATACCTGGAAAAGAAAGAAGGATTACTTCTTGTACTCCCCTTGTGGTTCTGAAAGCTTATTGACCGAACGAGGTGAAAGTAGAACTTCAGCACCACGACTTTTGTTTGTCGCAGGGTAGTAACTTTTGAAAACAAAATCCGATTTTGATAAAAATTTGATCATCATCATAAATTAACAGCCATGAGCCTAATTTCAGTCTTTGATGCGGTAGCTTCTCCTTGCTTTCTGCATGGGTAATGAAAAAGATGTCGTTTTCGACCCTTCCCTTTGTCGCCTTTTACGACTGGCATGGACTTNTTTTTTTTTAATTATAATTTTTATGACGCTTATTTTTATAGCCTATGAGGTAAGTACTCGTATGTAATAAAAACCAGCATTTTGTTTCTTATCGGAGGAGAACGTACAGCCTTTAGTTACTTTATTTCGGAGTGCTGTAATGGACAGTAAAAAAATAATTATAATTAGGTTTTGTGTTCTTTAAAGACAATCATAAAATTTTATGACGGGCTAAGTCTACTCCTATACAAACAGTTTTATTTTATTGGATTTCTGGAACCTGGAAATTTCGAAACGAAAAAAATATCAAATTTTGAGAGGGCGTTAAATTTTTCAATTCCGAAGGTTAATTGTTGCAAATAATAAACAAAAAATTACAAAAGTTTGACTAAAAGTTATGTACTAGTGGATCAAGATGACCAGGTGTTTACGTGTTGAGTCATTTATAGAGAAAAAATCTTAATCAAATTGTAAAAATTGTAAAATCAAATTGTAAAAAAAAATATATTTGGACCCCCGCCCCCCCGGGGGGTCCAGGGTACCCAAATTTTTTCAAGCTCGAAAAGCCCTTAACACCAGCCACAGCATATCAAAACTTTACGTGTCTACAACAAACCGCTAAAAAGATAAAAATCATTTTCAAAAAACAAAATACTGGGCCCCCTCCCCCCCGTGGGGGCAGGGCCCCGAAATTTTTCAAAATCAAAATCCCTTAACACCAGCCATAAACATATCAAAATTTTATGTTTCTACTACAAACCGCTAAAAAAAATAAAAATCCTTTTCGAAAAACACAATATTGGGCGCCTGGGGCCTAGCGCCCACAAAACGGCAAATTTCCTTTACTATACAGCAAATTTCCTTCATGTCCTAAACATGTATACCAAATTTCGTCAAAATCGGATGAAAATTGTGGCTTGTATCGCGTAACAAACAAACATACATACACATATACAAGTGCATTTCGGGATGTATACCGGGGTCAAAAGTGGAGTTCACTAACGTTCACAAAAATGAAAGTAGTAAACCAATGATATGAGGTCTCATATTTGACCTTTAACTAGAGCTAAACCGTGCTGAAACCCCATATATGATTAAGGGTTTTTTACTTCCTCTGTTTCTTTTAGGGGTGGGATTTTCGACGCACATACGTGAGTCGACTAGACTCGACCACCAATATGAGTCGACTCTCGATCTCGACTCGCCAATTTTAAAACACCTTATTTCATCAGAAAGACATAAATAATAAAACCAATTGACAAAAGGGTCATCTAATCAACTTCGGCGAATACATTCAAAAGACATCACAATCAATCGTCACCAGAATAAAAGAACATTAACTTCAGTTTGCTGATTTTATGATAACCAATAATATCCCTGTATTAGCCTGCAACATCGAAAACATGCGTCGCTTATAATAAGGTCTTATATGGACGGTCTTAAAACTTATAATAAGATCTTAAAACTTATATGGACCTAATGCGGTATCCAGCTCCAGATATATTACATTCTCTCATCTATAGTTATAAAATACAAATTATGTTATATTTCTCCCTTTATTATCTTTATGAGTCAACAAACAAAAACTACTCATAAGTCGACTCTTTGAAGAGTCGACTCATTTCAAAAAGATGATTCGACTCGTGACTGAGTTGATTTATGAGTCGACTCATGAGTCGAATCGTGGATGACTAGCCCCTATCCCCAGGATTTTATTTCGGGGAGAGGGGTTCATCTAAAGATTTTATTTCGGGAGGGGGGTCACGTAAAGGGAGTTTTACCATATAGGGATTATAGGCAGGGCCGCTCAGAGGAGGGGACAAAGGGCACAAAATGTGTCGGGCCCGGGCTCCTCAATGGCTCAGGGATTTTTTTTTTCTTCATTGATTATGAAAAAATAAATTAAAACAAATACAACTTCAATACGTACAAAAAAAAAAAAAAAGTACCACAAAAATGACAAATAATGCCAATTAATGTGCCTCATAGCCCGCGTTAAACTCAATTAATATGTCTAATAGCCACTGTCTATGGCACGTTGAATACACCAGTTCCCGTTAGATCACTGAAGTTAAGCATTGTTCAGCGGGGTTTTACCATATGGGCGTCCACGTGGTTTTGCACCCTCGTGATGCTGGCTATTTTTCCGGCCCAACCAAGACTGGGCGAGTTTTCAGCGAATGGGGGATGCAAACCCCGTCATGAATGACCAATAGATGTTAAAGAGTCGTTAAACCAATTTAAAAAAAAAAAAGCGCCTACTAGATATCCTAAATCTATGTCCAAAAAGGTATAAAAATGTGTACCATCTCGATTGCAATGTAGAACACCCTCACCGGATCTTGGTCATCCCCAATTATGTTTTCTGAATCATTAGTAATTTTTTGTTTTATTTCGCCAGTTTCTATCTACCGAGCATGTCATGTGAGCCGTGTGTGTTTTTTTTTCTAAAATCGTATCGCATTTGATTTATATTGCCTGTGTATTGAGAAATCATGTCGATTTATAAGTACTTAATCTAAGTATTTTTAAGTTTTTACAGGGTGTCTACCAAATCGTCAAAGTGAAATTCCCTGACTTTTCCAGGTTTTTCAGTCTACTTTTCCAGATTTTCCAGTGTACTTTTTCAAGATTTTGTCTCCCCCATCTGACTTCAAAAAACACAATATTGGGGCACAGGGACCCCAACAACTATATAGCAAATTTCCTTCATACCCTAAACATATATACCAAAATCTTAGAGGAAAACGATAATAAGCGCCGCAGGCGAAATTTTTCGGGAAAAACATGTTCACGCATAAAATTGGCCATTGAGATAAAAAAAAAAAACTCAATTTGAAGAATTCCCTGACTTTTGGCGTTTTTTCCTAAATTCCCTGACTTTTCCCTGACATTTTCCAGTCTCCTAAAATTCCCTGATAATTCCAGGTTTTCCAGAATTTCCAGTCTTGTAGACACCCTGTTTTAATAATAATTACTAATTAGAACCATTGGAGTTAAATTTTGAACCTTGTTAAATATTATATATTTAAACTAATAGTTTAAATATATAATATTTAAACTATTAGTTTAAATAATTAAATATATCCCACTTTCTTGGAAAAGTCACAAGTCAGCCTTTTTTAAAACAGCACATTGAGACCTGCGATTTTTCTGAACTTAAAAAAAATATTCAAAGCCTTTTGCACGTGAAGATAACCCGTTCATTAGAGGATAGGAGGTCTTCAAATGGGTTCCGCAAGGATCGTGGAGGGTCTTAAAGCCAGCCTTGGGTATTTTTCCTATTCTTTTTACCATTCGTTACATTCTAGAATATTTTCTACACAAAAGATAATTTTAAATCTTTGAATAACATGTTAATTATAAATGTCAAAAAATATTTACTATTAAATTTAAACAAAACACTTACCAAAACACTGTTATAAAATTTATAAAAGTGTTTTTGGTAAGTGTTTTGTTTAAATTTAATTTATTTAATAGTTAACATAAGATAATACATTTTATGTCTAGGTATAATTTTAACAGAAATCGGGGCCATGCACCGGTAAGCATACAGGCTCTTTTATAACAATTTAATAGTTTTAACTTCTATAAACATTGATAACTGTGATACCGTAGAAAAGTCTATTTAAACTTAAAAAAAGAAAAGTTTTTAAACTGTGAGGTTAATTTTTGCTTAACACAAGCCCTTTAAAGAACGCAGTTTTTTGATTTATTGTGTTGGTCTCATAATAATATTCTTGACGTAAATAGTTTTTTCATAATTAATAATTGATTAATTAACAATTTAATTAATCAATTAATAATTGATTGATTCAAGTATCAAATATTCATTTTTTGTTTTTACTTAATGATGATATTATTTTAAAATAACATTAGAAAAATGAGTTCTAAATCGGAGAAATCGGGACCCAGAAGAGAAAAAATAAAGAAGAACGATAAAAAAAAACAAAAATAAAAAGAGGGACAACTTCCTCTTGATTCTTTTTTAAGACCTCCGCCCAGCAGTCCCAGCACTCCACGAAATGCTGGCCGACTAGGTGGAAGTTGGGAAATCGCAAAAAAAAGTGTGGGTCCGGAGCAGGTCTTTGTCCCCGGACCCGGGAAAGCTCTGAACGGCCCTGATTATAGGAAAAATAAAACATTTTCAAAAATTTCGGGGGGAGGGGTTTGACCCTAGTTTCTTTATTCA
>JAAEEI010001399.1:11168-21951 GCA_012654025.1 Pachypsylla venusta
AGAAGTATCACTTCGGGATGAGCGAGAAAGCTGAAATTTTATACGAAGGTGTTCCGCAGTGCAAAAAGTAATATCTTTGAGTAAAATATTGAATTTTCTAAATAGGAGCCGTGTTCACTCTGGGGGTCGGTTCCACCAAAAATCTAAAATAGAGAAGATTTAAAAACGAAAGTGTTGTTGAATTTTGTAACCGTAGCGAAGAACGGGGAAACAGCTAGTTATAATCTATAATGGAAACGGTGGAATGATAAAATTAAAGAATGGTATGATGAAATTAAAACCCCTCAAGAGGATGGAGAAGAATGGTTTCAGATAGCTCAAGATCGAATAAGGTGAAGAAGACACAAGCAAAATTTTAAAAAGTAATTTTTAAAAAACAAAATATTGGGTCCCCTGCCTTCCAGGGTCCCCAAAATTTTCAAAATCATAAATTTCTTAACACCAGCCATAATATATCAAAAATTTACGTTTATGCAACAAACCGCTAAAAAGATAAAAATCATTTTCAAAAAACAAAATATTGGGCCCCCTGCGGGCCCCAAAAACTATACAGTAAATTTCCTTCATTCTTAAATATCTATACCAAATTTCGTCAAAATCTGATGAAAATTGTGGCTTTGTATCGCGTGACAAACAAACATACACACAAGCTAGCTGTTTTCCCGTACTTCGCTACGGTTACGAAAATCAACAACCATTTCGAAATCGCAAAATTGAAGCTTCTCATTTTTAGATTTTTGGTGGAACCGACCCACAGAGTGAGCACCGCTCCTATTTACAAAATTCAAAATTTTATTCAAGGATATGTTGAACTTTCGACTTTCTCCTTTCTTATTACGCACCTACATACTAAAAGGAACCTGTGTGCCAAGTTTCAAGTCTCTAGGTTTAGCCATAGTGGAGCTACGTTGATGATCAGTCAGTCAGTCAGTATCGAGTATACCAACTGGGCTTTGCGTTTTCTTTTAATATAAGTATAAATACAAGTGAATTTTGGGTTATATACCGGGGTCAAAAGTGGAGTTTACTAACGTTCACAATAATAAACCCCAATCCGACACATTGGCAGAGTTTTTAAAAACAAAAGCCGCCACAAGACTATTATAGTAAGTATACATTCACTGATTTCTCTATGGCATAGGAAAACTTTCCAATAAAAATTGTGTACCCTGCAGAAGAGATTACAAGATATGGAGCTTCATGAGAAGCTCCTTTCAGCGAGCGTTCACATCGGAGGGAAGTAACAAGTTTCTTCTTCTGCTGACGGCTGGAGAGAGATGAGGAAGTGACGCTGATGATGTTACTATGAAAAACTTTAATTAATTTTTATACTGTTGCAGAAAAGGCGGCAGCTGGTTGGAGGAGTTGGACTAAATGGAGTCATAGAGGAGAATGTAGATATCGAAGGGAGCAAGTCAGCTTCATTAGGTGACGGTCCTAAGCCCGTGTAAATACAGAAGGTTTGGTGTTAGGAAATGTAGCCAGCGAGAGGAGCAAGCGAGCTTCATTAGATGAAGGTCATAAGCCCGGGTAAATACAGGAGGGGATGACAGGAGGAACCGTAGACTGAGACCGTAGTGCGCATGAGCGGAGCTCGGATATCCCCAATGACGGCCGCCTTGACACCACACACTTGGCAATCTGGTCGACAAGCGATGTCCAGATTGCCGTCAATTTGGTGGATCGCCTGAAATTATCGAGCGATCTTGAGATCGCTGGACGACCTTAAGATTGCCGGCAATCTGATAGAAACGGCACCATACATAGGGCGATATTCGAGCAATTTGGTCGCCGGCAATTAGATTGCTTGTCGACGAGCGACCGCGTCGCCTAATGTATGGGTAGCTTTAAAAAACTTTGCTTCAAAACAAATAAGCAAAAATCTAATTTCATCGCACTCGTCAACATGTCCCAAAGATGCAACTGATTTTTTCTTTCAAATCGTCCAGGTCCTTGGTTTTTCTTTGTACACTTTCCAGGTCCTTGGTTTTTCTTTGTACACTTTCTCTTTGAGCTATACACAAAAGAAAAATTCACAGATACCACGTTGGGAAATCAGAAATCAGACGAACCGCAAATTTATGGCGAAACCAATTCAATTTTCCAAACAATCTTCACATACTTTCCATGTCCATCGTGGAAAGTGATGGTGGTGGAAGGGTTGGATAGCATATTATGCTACTCTGAAGCCGCCGGACCAGATGTTGAAAATCCCAGCCACTTTCCAAGTTCCCCTTCACTACTGAACTGAGAACACAATGATTCTATCCTCACCCGTCTAGGAGGTCCATTCGCAATGTACTACCCATAATAATGAGTTGAATGACCCTATACTTTGGGTGTACACTTATACCTCGTGAGATAAAATGAACAAACACTTACGATGTCTCATCAGTCTCATTTTATTTTATAAATAACTTAAAGAAAAAAAGTGCACTTGAATTTCTCTACAAAAGGCATCATAAGCCACCGAGGGGAGCAAGCCAGCTTCATTAGGTGACGGTCCTAAGGCCGTTGTAAATACAGATGGTTTGGTGTTAGGAAATGTGGCCACCGAGGGGAGAAAACCAGCTTCATTAGGTGACGGTCCTAAGCCTGTGTAAATACAGAAGTTTTGATGTTAGGAAATGTAGCCACCGAGAGGAGCAAACCAGCTTCATTAGGTGACGGTCCTAAGCCCGTGTACATACAGAAGGTTTGGTGTTAGGAAATGTGGCCACCGAGGGGAGAAAACCAGCTTCATTAGGTGACGGACCTAAGCCTGTGTAAATACAGAAGGTTTGATGTTAGGAAATGTAGCCACCGAGAGGAGCAAACCAGCTTCATTAGGTGACGGTCCTAAGCCCGTGTAAATACAAAAGGTTTGATGTTAGGAAATGTAACCACCGCGGGGAGCAAGCCAGCTTCATTAAAGCTCGTGTAAATAAAGAAGGTTTGGTGTAAGGAAATGTAGCCATGTAGCCACCCAGGGAACAAGCCAGCTTCATTTGGTAACGGTCCTAAGCCTGTGTAAATAGAGAAGGTTTGGTGTTAGAAAGGGCATTCATTTTGAAAAAAAAAAAAAAAAAATCTGCTTTAAACCAATCATGGGAAATCATCAGAACAAAGTTATTTTCTACGCAGTTTCTATTGATTGATACTGTGAAAAGCATTGATTGATACTGGGACGGTAACCCTCGCTGTAAGCTGACGTCATATTATTGTACCCGCTAACACCAACGTACATTGACTTCCATTACACTTGTTGCGTTTGTTTACCTAAATATTTGCTATGACCAGAGTTCACACGTACAGAAAACTAATTAAAACACGTTGTTGATATTGTTATTGTTTTTTGTTTTTTTAAATTTATTCACAATAAACCAAATAGAGGAGTAATGTAGCCACCAAGGGGAGCAGGCCAGCTTCATTAGGTGACGGTCTTAACCCTGTGAAAATACAGAAGGTTTGGTGTTAGGACTTCAAACCAATGATGAAAGATCATCAGCAGAAAAAAAATAGTTTATACGAAATTGATAAACTTAGCTAGTGCCAGGAAATGGATACAGCTAAAGACAGAAGGCACCGAACAAAAGTTTGTGGCATGGTAGAATTAAGGAATGCAACGCCGACCCCAAATAGAATTGGGAAAGGATGTAGTTGAAGAAGAAGAGAGTAGGCACTGAACAAAAGGTTGTGGCATGGTAGAATTAAGGAAAGCAACGCCAACCCCAAATAGAATTGGGAAAGGATGAAGTTGAAGAAGAAGAGAGTAGGCACTGAACAAAAGGTTGAGGCATGGTAGAATTAAGGAATGCAACGCCAACCCCAACTAGAATTGGGAAAGGATGAAGTTGAAGAAGAAGAAGAGAGTAGGCACTGAACAAAAGGTTGTGGCATGGTAGAATTAAGGAAAGCAATGCCAACCCCAACTAGAATTGGGAAAGGATGAAGTTGAAGAAGAAGAAGAGAGTAGGCACTGAACAAAAGGTTGTGGCATGGTAGAATTAAGCAATGCAACGCCGACCCCAACTAGAATTGGGAAAGGATGAAGTTGAAGAAGAAGAAGAGAGTAGGCACTGAACAAAAGGTTGTGGCATGGTAAAATTAAGCAATGCAACGCCGACCCCAACTAGAATTGGGAAGTAGGTACTGAACAAAAGGTTGTGGCATGGTAGAATTAAGGAAAGCAACGCCAAACCCAAATAGAATTGGGAGAGGGTGAAGTTAAAGAAGAAGAAGAGAGTAGGTACTGAACAAAAGGTTGTGGCATGGTAGAATTAAGGAAAGCAACGCCAAACCCAAATAGAATTGGGAAAGGGTAAAGTTAAAGAAGAAGATTACAGAGTGCGCCAGAAAAAAAAACCTGATGAATTTAAGAATGACGCAATTTTCGGGTTACTTAAAACCAAAAAGTATTGGGGATTTATTTTGATGCATGCTTTATTGAACACATGAATCATTAGTATCAGATTGGCGAAGATTTTGTTGTATTGCATGGCGCACAGTTTCGACGTTTTCATGCGTTCCAACAGTACTTGTTCTGCCTAAAGGCTTATTTTTTAATGCAGAACCAGTATCTTCGAAATTTTGGAACAATTGCAAAATGGTATTGTACGAACCCTCGCACGTGATCAAATCCGATAGTGAGATTTTAACTTTCTTTGAGTAATGACCACTGAATCTTAATATATAAATCAGAAATTTGTGTGTACCTATGAGGGGTTGTCTGTTACAATACCACAGCCCAAACGGTAACAATTAGCGAAAAATTGATGGGAATGGACCCCCCCAAAATCATGATCTACGACCCCAGGAATCCCCAAATTCCATTGTCCTTGAAAAACAAAGATAGCAATATAAGATTTCGTAGCAAAGCACGGGCGAAACAGCTATTACATAATAATAAAAACATTCTTATTAATCTAATGACAGATGCTGGCTCCATGGTAGCGTTGTAGATACTCGACTGGCGTTGTAAAAAAACGATCAAACCCCAATGAACCAACTCAGCTATTATTCAAATAACTCAGATCTGATATTTTTTTTTAAAAAAATTCAACTTTTAAAAAAAATTCAACTGTCTGCTCGCTAAGGAAACAACAATTTTGAAATTTCGACAATAAAAATTCTCAAAATTTGAACTTTGGTAGAACCAACGCCTGTGTTGTAATCAACTCCTGCTTAGAAAAATCAATATTTTATTCTAAGATATTGATTTCTGTGCCTTGGAACAACCCTGTATCAAATTTAATAAGAGAATGAAAGCTAAAATTGGATACAGTAAATCCTGAAGTAAAATATTGTTTTTCCTAAATAGGACCCAATTCCACATCAGGCGGAGGTACTACCAAAGATCCATATTTGAGAAGTTTTAATGTCGAAATCACGAAATTTTTGTTGAGCTACCGTAGCAAAGAACGGACAAAGAGCTTCGTATATGAAACAATCTCAAATAATGAGTTCACAGTGGACAGTGGGGTAAATTGGAAATGAGTAGAGCGTGGTTGCAAACCCATTAATTTTTATCCTCATTAATTCGAGTTATTTACACCATAAAATAATAATAGCACCCAAAATACTGACCGTGTAAAAGGACTCGTTAATCTTATACAGGGTGCGGCAATTAGTTCTCCCACTTTTCAAAAAATCGTGGGAGGAGAAGTAATAGTGGGAGGAGCGTGGGGTTTGTGGTATTCAACACTAAATGATATCTAGTTTTTAGGTGTCGCAATGGTTTGGTCGCGCGAGCATCGTGCGTTCGTTGTCAAGATGTTTTTTTAAAAAAGTGAATCTCTTATGGCCACTCAGAGGGCGTTCCGCACAAGGTATGGTTTGCACTCCAGAGATCCAGTTCCTAATCGAAAAATAATTTTGAGTTGGTTTCACAACTTTAGGACCACATTATCAGCTTTAGGATGTATGGGGCTACGGCCTATGTTCCCCGGTCACGTGATCTCCTTACTGTAGGACATTTCGTGGGCCCCTGGATCGCTGGATTTGAGTTCCTCTGACTTCTTTCTGTGGGGTTACCTCAAGACAGAGGTCTTCAAACATCGCCCAGGGACCTTTGAAGAGTTAAAGGAGGCAATTCTGGAAGAAATCATCCAAATTGATGCTGGTATGCTGACGAGAGTCATGGAAAACTTACGCGAAAGACTCCAAATAAGCATCACTCGCCAAGGCCGTCATTTGGACG
Organism: Pachypsylla venusta; assembly: GCA_012654025.1. Lineage (NCBI taxonomy): Eukaryota > Metazoa > Arthropoda > Insecta > Hemiptera > Aphalaridae > Pachypsylla > Pachypsylla venusta. Next base: position 17,347 of record JAAEEI010001399.1, read on the forward strand.
ACATTATTTACAAAACATAGATGAAAAAAGAATTAGAATACACAAGCTTACAGAATACAAAATAATTTTTCAAATATCACATTTCGTTTTTATTGACCAGCTCTTTCAAATGTGGAACAACTAATTACCGCACCTTGTATAGGACTAATCTAATTCTTTTTTGAAACATGAAAATAAAGGAGTTGGAACGTACATTTCATCCTGAGTAGCTTCATGGGTTTTAAATCGTTTTTGATATTTTATTTTTTGAATTAAATTAATAACACCGGCTTGAAATTCCAAAGTCTGATCATCATCAAACATATTTAAAGAAGGTAGGAGACCTCTGAAAAAGGCAACATGTCGGTTTTCATCATCATTAGAGTTGCTCTTGGGTGATTCCATTTGGCGATCTATAAATTTCATCATTTTATTGTCCGCCTCATTTGGTAGGTGACCTTTATAAAAAGGAACATGTCGGTTTTCATCATCCTGGGCGTTGCTCTTGGGTTCCATTTGGTGATCAGTAAATTTCATGACTTTATTGTCCAACTCATTTGATACAGGATTTTTTCTTTTTCTCACCAGAGCAGTTTCTGGTTTCTGTATTTCGGCACCGAGATGATTCCCATATTCATCAAACGTTATATCATTATTCATCATGTTTAGTTCTACATCAACAAAATGGCCGTCAACAAGATCTGATGATTCCGAATAGATAGCTTTTAAGAATGACATTTGTTTTTCAAAAATGTATGGTCTGCTAAACTTAACTCCAGAGCCAGAAGCTTTTTCTTGTCTTTGTATTTTGAACTTTTTCAACCAGGCATCTCTCAAAGAAGTCCATTTACTTTGGATCAGTTTGGCTAGAACATAAAGAGAAAGAATAAAATTTAATACTCACGACCTTATTAAGTACAACTGTAAACCTGGGTGAATAGGATCAATTTAAGTTTGCAAAGAAGTTGGGGATTTGAAACCAAATTGCTCTTGATCCTTATTTTCACCACGAAATTTTATTCAGCGATGAAGCTCATTTTAGGTTAAACGGGCACATCAATAAGCAAAATGACTGAATTTGGAGTGTAGAACAATCAGAAGCCATTACGTCTCCATTATGTGGTGTGCTATACTGGCTGGTGGGATCATTGGCCTATGTCTCTTCAATACGGAACGTTATAGTCAACGGGGAGCACTATAGATTGATGATCACTAACGTTTTTCGTGCCCCAGCTTAATGATTTTAATATGGAAGCGTTTTGATTTAAACCAGACGAAGCAACACGCCACACATCGTACGATTTAACTCCTTTGGATTATTTTCAGTGTGGGAATATGAAAAGTCACTCGCCTTACGCTGATAAACCACAAACTTTGGAGCACATGGAAGGCCGTTTTATTGCTATACGGTCTCAGGTGTTCGAAAAAGTGGTCGATAAATGAACATCTAGAATTCGCTTCATTCGAGCTAACCGTAGGACCTATATGCACGAAAACAAGTGGCATACGAATATCTCTCCAATGAATTCAACACCATGGCTCAATTGGTGNAAAAAAAAAAAAAAAAAAAAAAAAAAAAAAAAAAAAAAAAAAAAAAAAAAAAAAAACGATTTAAACTTAGTTCAACCCGTAATAACATATGCCTATAAAATCCTACAAGATGAGGAGAAAATAAGAATTTTTGAGCGTAAAATAATCAAAACATATGGAGCACTTAAAATCAACGAGGAAGAAAAACGTATTCGCAACACTGATACAGACATTACAGAAATAATCGACTCGAACATAGAATGGGAAAATATAGGCGACAGATTGGAATGACATGCAAATTTTCTCATTAATCAGGTGCTTTTTTTATTAATTAATCAGTTAAAAATTCATTAATCAGTTAACGGAAAACACTTTTAACTGATGAAACCAGACAGTAGTGGTTCTATGTTCTTTAAATATGAGACAAAGATAATTGCCACCCCTTATACGGACGTTTGTTTGCCCCCCAATTGTGGAGAACCCCTGTACTGAGTAAGACTTAGCTATAACCCAGATTTGAATTGTTCGAATAAGGATGGACAAGATATGAATAATGAATTGGACACCAAAAGTAAATCAAGTACCTTTACATGAAGATTTAGAAATGACTTTTGTAATCATTGGACACAAGGTCTACATGAAAATTTGTTACCACCTTTCCGTGGGGTACATGTGATCGAACAAATTCTATTAACAATAATAGATTAATAAAAGTAAGACGCCATGTTGAAGTTGTATTTGGAATACTAGCAAATAAATGGAGAATTATTCAACGCTCACAGATATGAGCATGTGACCTTGCAGACTATGTATAATACACGGTCTGGGCAATCTGCAAGAATTTAATTTATGAAATATTTTGTGTGATTCAAATGACATTGTACAATAAAGGCAGTATATTCGATGTTTCAAGATATTCAATACATATAATCTTACTAGCAGGATACGCCCGCTTCGCTTGGCGCCTTATAGGCATGGCTGTTTATAGTTTCAATCCTTTTTTTCGCGATAAAATGTAGCCTATGTCCTTTTCTAAAGTTTAGTCTATCTCCATACCAAATTTCATCAAAATCGGTTCAGTAGTTTAAGCGTGAAAGCGTAACATACATACAGACAGACAGAGTTACTTTCGCATTTATAATATTAGTATGGATATGAGCCACGTAACGCTAATAGTTTACGCAAAAACACATATCACACCAGTGCCGCGCAAAACATGTTGACCACGCGTGGAAATTTTCAAGAGGAGGTCCCCACATTTTTTCCCACAGATACCTTCTTGCAGATGTTTTGAGAGGGAGGGCTACTTAGAATATTTTAACTCTCCAGGGGAAGAAGAATTTGTAGGGAGGTTGAGCTCTTCTTATCATACTTGAAGAATCAAAAGAGGGGATTAATTGCCACAAAAAACTGGGGGGATGCTTCAGGAAACCCAGTTTAACCAACCATTATACTATTCCTGGAGTATTATGTTACTAAATATTAAAAAGTTCATCAAACTTACCATACTCTCTTCGTTGTTTTTCTTCCATCATATCAAACTCCTCATTGAAGTGCAAACATATTTCCCGCCAGTATTCCATTCTCTTATGTTTATATTTGTACAATTCACTGGTCTTATCCCAGAGCGCAGGTCTGGCTTCTACTAAAGAGATCAGTTGTTCGCTAGCCATCCTAGTCCTATCCCAAAGCGCAGGTCTGGTTTCTGCTAAAGAGATCAATTGTTCACTCGCCATCTCATTCATTACAAAAATATTATAAAACGTTCAGAAATTATTTTGGATAAAAAAAAAATACGTAGGTACTACACTAACAAAAACTCAGAGCGTACTGAAACTGAACGGAAACACACAATGGCAACAACATTTAATTACACATGCCACTGTAACTTCGTACGTTTTTTTTCTCTGTCACGTTTTTTTCTCTCTCTCTCATTTATTTTTATTTTGTCACGCTTTTTTCGTATCACGTTTATTCTCTATCACGATTTTTTGTTTGTTCCTCACGTTGCACGCTATGTCAAAAATTCTTTGCTTTCTCTTTCTATTTTAGAAGATAAAGTATTGTAATCGTGCAGTATTTTTTTTTTTCTCGTCTACATAATAACATTCGTAATGGGACCACTTCAATTTAAATCTTTGAATAACACGTTTAGCCCAGTAGTCAGAGATTTTTTGAATGCAATAATTGGGGAAATCTCGATTTTTATATATGTTTGTAGGTATAGACCTCCTCTTTAAAAATCTAAGTTTTCGATCTCCCAACCCTTGTGTGTGCGTTCTCCGCCATCTTGAAAAAGCCTCTCAAAAAGCAGCTTTTTTTCGAATTTCCTCAATTACTCGCTTCCTGTGCATTTTAAGCGAATAGTTGTAGCGATTCATTTAAACGACAATTAAATTTCCTGCAATTTCAATTCACACATATTTCCTGTAGGATGTATAGGAGTGCTCCTACAGGCAGCGCCGTTTTGGCGTAAAATGCCGTTTTGGCGTAAAATGCCGTTTTTGCAAAAATGAACTTTTATATTCATTTTTACCTTTCTATTTCCTAAAAAAAAGCCTCAATACCGCATAAACACCGCAATAAAAGTTGTAGATATTTTAATTTTACACCGAATTCATATATCAATCATGAGAAACGTTTTAGTGGAAGGTTAAAAAAAGACAAAGAGCTAGTCGAAATGAGATTTTACATATTAATACATGTAACATATCGCCCATTAAGGAAAGAAATTCATCTTGCATTCAAGACGATATGCGATTTGTTTGATGGGGTTGTTAGGTATGGGGAGATTATTTTAATGTAGGCTTCCAGAGCTCTGCACACAATTCCGCACGTACCTTGCACGGCATACGTCGCACATATCGGTTTTTTGCACCCAATGGCTGCATATATTTCCAAACTTCAAAAATGACCCAAAATAGTGAAATTATGGCCCAAAAGCACTGAAATTGACATATTTTATCTTTATTTTAGGTTCCCTTCAAACGATTTTTTTAGGCCAAAAATTGTCAATATTTTCTGCACGATTACAATACTTTATCTTCTATAGGAAGAGAAAGTAAAAATATGTAAATCTGACTTTCTTTAACTCAT
>JAAEEI010000013.1:22483-50912 GCA_012654025.1 Pachypsylla venusta
AAAAAAAAAAAAAAAAAAAAAAAAAAAAAAAAAAAAAAAAAAAAAAAAAAATCCAAAATTAATGAATTGGACTGAATTGTCCCTTCTAATGTTTACGAAACAAGAAATAAAATAAAATGATCTAATAATAATAATAATAATAATAAAAAAATAACAGGATCTGTACATCGGGCTGGTCCGTTTTATATAAGTAGTCGCACAGTCACTGGTAGGGGTGGTTTCATATATCGATACATTTTTCATGATATATCGTTTCATATATCGATACATTTTTCGTGATATATCGTTATATTTTTCACGATATATCGTTTCATATATCGATATATTTTTCACGATATATCGAATCATATATCGATATGTTTTTCATGATATATCGTTTCATATATTGATATATTTTTCATGATATATCGTTTCATATATCGATATATTTTTCATGATATATCGTTTCATATATCGATATATTTTTCATGATATATGGTTTTATATATCGATATATTTTTCATGATATATCGTTTCATCGTTTCAAATATATCGATCTATCGTTTCATATATCGATATATTTTCCATGATATATCGTTTCATATATCGATATATTTTTCATGATATATCGTTCAATATGTACACTAATTTAGACTTTTTTCAATGTTCTTAATATAGCGATAAAATTTGAAGTTATCCATTTTTTTTTTACTCGCAGTTTTCTATTTTAGGGGGATCCTACTTGTCCCTTTGAAACTGGTCATTGGTGGAAACTGGAAAGTTGGGGGGGGTCAGGTTAGGAAAGTACAGAGAGGGGACGACATTTCCACCAATTCACCTCGTAAAATACTAATTTCTAATAAACCGATATTATGTCGACGATATATCGATATATTTCTCATATATCGATATTTTTGCATATCGATATATTTGAAATTCGATATATTTTTGAACGATATGCCACCATTTAACACAAATAGAAACATCATTTTCTGTACCTATATATTGTGTTCCAAATAACTACACGCATGCGCAAACATTAATTATTTTCACAAAATAGGTTTCACTCACCTTTCTCTGTTGCTAAATTATCCTTCAAATGTGTTATTTTTTACTTTATCTTTTTTAATTTGACATTCTAAACAAAAACTAACAAACGTTGCTCTTCCTGGGTTTTTCCCTCTTCTTCCTGTGATATGAAAAATATAAACAAAACTCAGATGAGAGAAAACTCATGAATCAATGTCAAATGAGGAATCCAAAAAATTCCTCTCTGTGTTTTTTTTTTTTTTTAATTTTGACTTTTCTGTGAAGGTATACGAAAATTGTAGAAAAAAAAATGTTTAAATATAATATGGTAACTTTAGCGAATGATGGCACCTATTCTTTGCTTAGACTATATAATGTTTTGTTTAAATATAATAAGTATCTTTATAGAATGATGGTACCTAGGTATTCTTTGCTGAGATTATATAATATTTTCTTTAAATATAATAGGTTAACTTAATCATATGATGGTACCTATTCTTTGATTAGATTATATAATATTTTTTAAAAATATAATAGGGTAACTTTATCGATAGATGGTACCTATTCTCTCCTTAGATTATATAATATTTTGTTTAAATATAATAGAGTAACTTTACCGAATGATGGTAAATATTCTTTGCTTGGATTATAAAATATTTGTTTAAATATAATAGGGTAACTTTATCGAATGATGGTACCTATTCTTTGCTCAGATTATATAATATTTTGCTTAAATATAATAGGGTAAATTTATCGAATAATGGTAGTACCTATTCTTTGCTTAGATTATATAATATTTTGTTCAAATAAAATAGGGTAACTTTATCGAATGATGGTACCTATTCTTTGCTTAGATTATATAATATTTTGTTTAAATATAATAGGGTAACTTTATCGTATGATGATACCTATTCTTTGATTAGATTATATAATATTTTGTTTAAATATAATAGGGTAACTTTATCGAATGATGGTGCCTATTCTTTTCTTAGATTATATAATATTTTGTTTAAATATAATAGGGTAACTTTATCGAATGATGGTACCTATTCTTTGCTTAGATTATATAATATTTTGCTTAAATATAGTAACTTTATCGAATGATGGTACCTATTCATTGCTTAGATTATATAATATTTTCTTTAAATATAATAGGGTAAATTTATCGAATAATGGTAGTACCTATTCTTTGCTAGGATTATATAATATTTTGTTCAAATAAAATAGGGTAACTTTATCGAATGATGGTACCTATTTTTTGCTTAGATTATATAATATTTTGTTTAAATATAATAGGGTAACTTTATCGTATGATGGTACCTATTCTTTGCTTAGATTATATAATATTTTGTTTAAATATAATAGGGTAACTTTATCGAATGATGGTGCCTATTCTTTTCTTAGATTATATAATATTTTGTTTAAATATAATAGGGTAACTTAATCGATTGATGGTACCTATTCTTTGCTTGAATTAGATAATATTTTGTTGTCATAGCTTTATGAAATAGTTTGGATTGAATGCTTACTCAAGTAAAACCGAAAATGGTTTTACAACCTCATATGAAAAGTACCTATATCGAAGTTTCTAATAGCTGTGAATCAGCGGCCAAACATTGAAGAATGTGGCGTTACCTAGCGTTGTATAGCGTACTTTGCATTGTCTCTTATCAAAGCCTCACAATATCTCCATATCGCGTTCTGAGTGCTAGTACCGAGGGGGGGCGCCCCTCCCTCGGGGGGCGTGAAGACAAGCTAAGGGGGGGGGGCGAGACCAGTTGAATTATTATCATTTAATTAAAATATATGTACACCATTTTTTTACAAAGGTAATTTTATTGAACATGATACCATTGTGAATGGGAAAGCATTCAGCAACACATTAGCGTTTTGAAGGAGATAGCATTCAGCAACATTCAAACCAATGATGAGAGATCGTCAGCAAAAAGCGAGTTTCTACGCAGTTTCAATTGATACTGTGGGAAGCAAGAGAGGGTTACCGTGCAAGGAAAGGGAACAATAGCTAAAGAGAGTAGGCACCGAACAAAAGGTTGTGGCATGGTAGAATGAAGGAAAGCAACGCCGACCTCAAATTAATAGAATTTCTCGCGACAAGATATCAACTCAAAGCGAGAAAGTGGTGGCCGTTTAGTCCTTATTCTAGGACAATTTCTGCAAAGGTATGGCCAGCCATTCCAGAGTTACGAGTTCGAAACCGGGTAAAATAAAATTTAGAAAATACTAAAAGTCAGAATGGAAGTGACTCTAAGACCCCTGGCGAAACGTTTAAATCTTGGATTTTTAAAGGTTGAAATATCCATACTCCTCCCCCAAATTGGACAAAAATCCATACTCCTCCCCCAAATTCCATTGTCCTTGAAAAACAAAAATAGCAAAATTAGAAGCGTAGCGAAGCACGAGCGTAACAACCAGTTCTAATTAAAGTAAAAATGTGTAATACTGTATGATTCCATACTGATCTGGCACCTACTCATAGCAATGCTCTCACCTACACTCTTTAATGTTACAAACACAATCTCACATAACCTATGTAATCAAATAATCCTATTTTTTGTTTGACATCAAACTATGTGCAAATAACACTTCACTTTCAATGCAAATCAATCTTTAATCTAGCATGACAGTTGCATATTGCACAATAATTATAATACAAGAATCAGTTTAATGCAGAGGTTCCCAAACTGGGGGGCCAGCCCCCCTTGGGGGTGTGAAGCAAACCAAGGGGGCGCGAGACCAGTTGAATCATTTAAATGATATATGTACACAATATAAAAAATTATATGTAAATCGTTTAGAAAATTTGAATGANACATTATCGTTTTGAATGAGATAGCATTCAGCAACACATTAGCGTTTTGAATGAGATAGCATTCAGCAACACATTGGCGTTTTGAATGAGAAAGCATTCAGCAACACATTGGCGTTTTGAATAAGATAGCATTTAGCACACATTACAGTTTTGAATGAGATAGTACTCAGCAACACATTAGCGTTTTGAATGAGATAGCATTCAGCAATTTGTATGACATAGATTTTAACAACACCCATACCCATTCATAATTTATCATGTAAATGGGAGAGGAGCGTGGGAAGCTTTGATTTCAAGAAATCAAAAAGTTTGGGAACCCCTGGTTTACAGAAAGGTATGGACAACAAAGCTACAAAAATCATTTTGTGTGATCAATAACTGCAATGAATAGCTTCGTAAACCGATATCATTGCTTTGATGAGAGATAGAAAAATGAAATAAAAATCATTTTATTTACTGATAATTTACTATTAAAAGATAACTCGAGAGAATTCTTAAAAGTGCCTTGTTTACTTAGGCTAAGTAATTTACCCCAGTTAGTATATTCTGGGGGATGACCATTATATGTTTCAACTACCCTATTATCATAAGATATATTTTTTTTTCAAAGTCGACTACTTTTTTAAAATGAAATAACACATCTGAGCTTTTTCTGGTGAGCAAACAAAAGTATGAAAATTGTAAAACAAAGTTTAAACAGGAAAAAAAAAAAGTTGAAAAAGAGAATATGTTGCAACAAAAATACACAATATGGGCGCCATTTTTAAAAGCTTTTGATAAACACGGTTTATCTACGAGGTGTGGCTATTAAGTTCGGAGACTCGAGCCGCTACGCAAAAGCTGTGCATGCTAGGAAGATATGATGAACAGCTTCAAGTCTTGTATTTTGATTGATAGGTGTCGCATGCCTGTACTGTAATTAGTTCTGTTGTGATAGCCCGACGCGCAAGACACCTTTTTTAATTTTGCCGGAATTATGATTAATATAAACGTTGAGCAACGACTGATTATTAAATTTTACGTAAAACATGGCAAAAGTGCTAGTGAAACTTTTTCTTTGTTAAAGACAGTGTACCAGGAGTGTTTGAAAAGAAAAGATCAACGCTTTATAAGTGGTTTAAAGGTTTTAAGATGGTCAGGAAGATGTTGAGGACGATCCACGTCCTGGTCGCCCCCAAACCTCAAAATCTGACGAAAACATTGAAAAAGTTGGTGTTATGATTCGTTCTGACCGAGGGGATAACTACTAATGTTGGGTAAGTTAAACACACATCGTTTTATAGGAAGAGTCTACGAACTTAATAGCCACACCTCGTATTCGACCACCCCAGAGTGAACACGGCTCCTATTTAGAAAATTCAATATTTTAATCAAGGATATTACTTTTTGTACTGCGGAATACCTTCGTATTAAATTTCAATTTCCTCTCTCATCCCGAAGTGATACTTCTTAATTATTGATTTTTGGTGAAACCGACCCCCAGAGTGAGCACCGCTCCTATTTAGAAAATTTAATATTTTATTCAAGGATATGACTTTTTGTACTTCGGAACACCTTGGTATCAAGTTTCAGCATTCTCGCTCATCCCGAAGTGGTACTTCTCAATTACGATTTTTTAGTGGTGAAAACCGTCCATAAATCGGGGAGAAACCGAAAAATTCCAAATTTTATATTTTTTATGGGGTCCCGATATACTATTTGGGGGGGGGGTCCATCTCGGTCATTTTTCGTTATATCCTTTAGTTTGTCCAGAAAAAAATTACAAAAACACCCGCTAAAAAGCGTCATTTTTGGCGGTAACTTGCTCCCATTTGAACTTTCATTTTTTTCCTTTCTTATTACGCACCTACATACTAAAAGGAAAATGTGGGCCAAGTTTCGAGTCTTTAGGTTTAGCCATCGTGGAGCTACGTTGATTATCAGTCAGTACGTCAGTCAGTATAACAATTGGGCTTTGCATTTTATAAGTATAGATATGGGCGCCATTTTTAAAAAGCTTTTGATAAACACGGTTTATCTATATATTTAAATTAGAAAAATAATCTGTTTTAATAAAGTTTTATTTGAGACAATCTTTTGAAACTATTTTGAGATTTCTATTTTAAATGAAGTCATTTTTTGAGTAATGCAGACAAAGAAGAAAAGTTTTAGAATTTTGCTATCTAAGTGTGTTCTTATAATTATTTTCTAATGTTTTTGAATGTATACAAATTAATGAGAGTTGTTTTTAAAATATAAATTTAAATTAAGAATCAAACTGTGTAGTTCGGGAGTCAGATCATGTAGATAAATAACCTGATAATGAAGGTGGAATAAAGAAAAAAATCTGGCGAGATTGTTGTCTTTTTTCGCTTATTAGTTTAGAGCAGTGGTTCCAAAACTTTTTGTTACCGCGCCGCCCTTTCTTGAAATTAAAGCCTCCCAAGTCCTCCTCCCTTTATATTATAAATTATGAATGGGTATGGGTGTTGCTGAATGCTATCTCATTCAAAACGCTAATGTGTTGCTGAATGCTGTCTCATTCGAAACGCTAATGCATTGCTGAATGCTATCTCATTCAAATCGCTAATGTGTTTCTTAATGCTGTCTCATTCGAAACGCTAATGCATTGCTGAATGCTATCTCATTCAAAACGCTAATGTGTTGTTGAATGCTATCTCATTCAAAACGCTAATGTGTAGCTGAATGCAATCTCATTCAAATCGCTAATGTGTTTCTTAATGCTATCTCATTCCAAACGCTAATGTGTTGCTGAATGCTATCTTATTCAAAACGCTAATGTGTTGTTGAATGTTATCTCATTCCAAACGCTAATGTGTTGCTGAATGCTATCTCATTCAAAACGTTAATTTGTTGCTGAATGCTATCTCATTCCAAACGCTAATGTGTTGTTGAATGCTATCTCACTCAAAACGCTAATAGTGTTCAATTAAATTACCTTTGTATAAAATTGTGTACATGTATTATAGCTAAAAGGTAATAATTCAACTGGTCTCGCGCACCCCTTGGCTCACGCCCCCCTTGGCTCACGCCCCCCTTGGCTCACGCCCCCCACCCCCAGTTTGGGAACCTCTGGTTTAGAGTATCTCTTATTCTTCCAGCAAAGCAGGAGCCTTGTTAAAAGGGGAAAATTACATTCGAGTGATTGGATCTAGAATCCATACAGAATTTTAATAAATAAAAAAAAACATCCTCCAAATAAACACCTCCGACTTTTTTTTGGAGGTGTCGTTTCCCTAAAATAGGGAAACTTTTTTTTAGGGAAATGAAGACTAAAAAATTGCCGGGAGTGTAGATAGGATGATTTTTTTTTTTTCAAACCTAGAATTCATTTTTTTATCTCTGGCGTATGTTTGTATGTCAGTCGTTCTTTATACATTTCTAATTCTTTAAGTCAGTTTACTGAACTAGTTCATATAGTTCAGTCAATTGTTCTTCATACATCCCTAGTTCATTTAGTTCAGTCAGTCATTCCTTATACATCTCTAATTCATTCAATCAGTTTAATGAACTAGTTCATTTAGACGTTCTTCATACATTTCTAATTTTTTCAGTCAGTTTACTGAACTAGTTCATTTAGTTCAGTCAGTCGTTCTTTATATATTTCTAATTCTTTCTGTCAGTTTACTGAACTAGTTCATTTAGTTCATTCAGTCGTTCTTCATACATCTCTAGTTCATTCAATCAGTTTACTGAACTATTTCATTTAGTTCAGTCTGTCGTTCTTTATACAACTCTGGTTTATTCAGTCAGTTACTAAACTGGTTCACTTAGGTTAGGCAGTCGTTCTTTATACATCTCTAGTTCATTTAGTCAGTTTATTGAACTAGTTCATTTAGTTCAGTCAGTCGTTCTTTATACATCCCTAGTTCATTCACTCAGTTCACTGAACTAGTTCATTTAGTTCAGTCAGTCATTCTTTATACATCTCTAGTTCATTCAGTCAGTATATTGAACTAGTTCATTTAATTCAGTCAGTCGTTCTTTATAGATCCCTAGTTCAGTCAGTCGTTCTTTATACATCTCCATCCTTTACACCTCACCACTGTTCTACAAATTAAAAAAAAAGTAATCCGAAACAAAAAGTAAGTATATATAGGTATATTATGTCAACAAGGTGATTAAAAGTGAAAGAGTCAAATATTTCAGATTCCTCTTGGAGATTATTATATGAAAAAAAAGAAAAAAAAAAGAAATCTGACCCCAAAGTGGTCAGAAATGAGAACCTCAATGAATCCTTAAGGAATAACCCCTAGAGGTAGGTTAAAATAGCAATGTGTATTATTCATTCCATAAATCAGAAATTCTCAAACTGGGGGGAGTCCCCACCCGCTCGTGGTGCGTGAAGGCAAGCCAAGGGGGGGGGGGTGCGAGACCAGTTGAATTATTATCATTTAGTTATGATATATGTACACGATTTTATACGAAGGTAATTTTATTGAATATGATGTTTAAAAAAAATTGAATGAGATAGCATTCAGCAATACATTAGCGTTTTGAATGAGATAGCATTCAGCAACACATTAGCGTTTTGAATGAGATAGCATTCAACAACACATTAGCGTTTTGAATGAGATAGCATTCAACAACACATTAGCGTTTTGAATGAGATATCATTCGGCAACACATTAGCATTTTGAATGAGATACCATTCGGCAACACATTAGCGTTTTGAATAAGATAGCATTCAGCAACACATTAACGTTTTGAATGAGATAGCATTCAGCAACACATTGGCGTTTCGAATGAGATAGCATTCAGCAAAACATTAGCGTTTTGAATGAGATACCATTCAGTAACACATTAGCGTTTTGAATGAGATAGCATTCAACAAACACATTAGCGTTTTGAATGAGATAGAATTCAACAACACATTAGCGTTTTGAATGAGATAGCATTCAGCAACACATTAGCGTTTTGAATGAGCGGACGCGGTAACAGAAAGTTTGGGAACCCCTGCCATAAATATTTAATTAATTTAATATTCCATCACACTCTCCTTGATTTTGAGGAAAAAGTACGGGGAACAGCATTATGCTGCCTCAAATTACTGTGCCAATTTTTTAATTTGGCATTGAAATTTGGTTCACTTAAGCATAATTATTATTATTTTTTGTTTTTAATTTGGCTTAACGTCTCTTTAACATCTAATGGTCATTCAAGATCGGGGTTTTACCCTGGAAACTTGCAAACCAGCTACCAACATTGACCTCACCTAGCCTGGGTTTGGCCGGAAAAATAGCATGGACGTTGCTTAACTTCAGTAATCGAACGGAAACTGGTGTATTCAACGAGCCATAGACGCTAGCTATAAACAAGTTTACTATCAACTTTTTTTTTCCTTTTTATTTGGCTTAACGTCTCCTTAAGATCTATTGATCATTCAAGACAAGGATTTTACCCTCCATTCGTTGGAAACTTGCATGTCTTGAATGACCAATGTTAAAGAGACGGTAAGTCAAATTTTTTTAAAAAAAAAATAAAAAAAAAATAAGATTTGCCGTACAACACACCCAGTATATTTATTCAATAAAAACAGTTAGAAATTCCCATAATATTCGGTGCGGTATCCATTGTTACACTTTCTCAATTCGCCCAAATTCTAAAGCAGGGGTTCCCAAACATTTTTGGTACCACGCCCCCTTTTCTTGAAATGAAAGCCTCCCACGCCACTCCCCTTTACATTATAAATTATGAATGGGTCTGGATGTTGCTGAATGCTATATGATTCAAAAGTCTAATTTGCTGCTGAATGCTAGCTACCTCATTAATTTGAGAGATTATAGAGCAGGGGTTCCCAAACTGGGCGGCACATAAAATTAGCTTTGTAAAAAAAAAAATGTGTACACATATTTTTACTAAATGATAATAATCCCCCCCCCTTGGCTTGCCTTCACGGCCCCCCCAGTTTAGGAACTTCTGGTTTAGAGTGTCTTTCATTCTTCCAGCAAAGCTGTGGTTCCTTAGGGGGGCCAGCCCCCCAATTCGGGAACCTCTGGTCTAAAGTATTCATCGAGCTAAAATATTCATGGTATTAGCCAATGAAACTTAAGTTATAATTTTTTTGTGTCTCCATAGGGATCAGAGATATTTGACTATTTCAATTAAAATGATGCACCTTGTATATACAAATGTATTTAGTAAAATTAAAAAATAAAATAGTAAATCAGTAATGAACAAAAATGTGATGAGTAAGGTAACTGTACCAAATATTGTCCACTCCAAAATTATATTTCTGACACAAAAAAAAAAAAAAACATCATTTTTCCTTTCAGGGTTAGAAGATTTTTCTATACTAACTTCATAATATAGGGAATGTAAAGTACTGTCAATTTGGGCTCATTCATCATCATCATAGCCGTGGGGCTGGTTTGCAAAAACTCACCATGAGTTAGTTGTTGATACTTGACAATCCTTACAGATAATGCAGTAGCTTCTTCTTGCTTTCTGCATGGGTAATGGAAAAGATATCGATTCCGACCTTGCCCTTGATCGCCTTTTATCATCATATTAGGCTAACAGCCGTAGAGGTGGTTTGTAACAACTCAACATGAGTTTTTGATACTTGAGAATCCTTACGGATAATGCAGTAGATTCTCCTTGCTTTCTGCATTAAAACATCTCATCATTATAGGTTAACAGTCGTGGGGTTGGTTTGCAACAACTCGCCATGAGTTGCTGTTGACACTTGGGAATCCTCACGGATAATGCAGTAGCTTTTTCTTGCTTTCTGCATGGGTAATTGAAAAGATATCGTTTCCGACCGTGTCTGAGTCTCCTTTTTCGACCGGCGTGGATTTTTGAAGTATCCTTTTTAACATTTATTGCGACAATTCCAAAGGTTTATTATAAAAGAGATTTCTTGAACGTTGGATTTTTTTTTTTAAAAAAAAAAAAAAATGGGATTTACCGTAATTTAACAACTCGAAATGTAAAATCTCAAATTTTGAAATGTTTTTTTTTTTTTTTTTTTTTTTCTAAATGTTCATTATTGAAAGAAAAAAAAATATCCGTTATTTCAGTAAGGTGGTACATCCACCTTACTGAAATTAACGTTTAATAAATGCGACAGAAATTAATATTATTAAATATAATTTACATTCTTTAAAAAATATTAAGGAAAACGATAAGAGTAAAACATTTTGATTCAAATAAATATTAATGTAAATAATTATTTTCATTCGAATAAATATTAATGTAGAATAAACATTTTCATTCAAATAAATACTAACGTAAAATACAAATTTTCATTAAAATAAATATTGATGTAAATAATTATTTTCATTCAAATAAATACTAACGTAAAATAAATATTTTCATTAAAATAAATATTGATGTAAATAATTATTTTCATTCAAATAATTACTAACGTAAAATAAATATTTTCATTAAAATAAATATTGATATAAATAATTATTTTCATTCAAATAAATACTAACGTAAAATAAACATTTTCATTAAAATATATATTAATGTAAATAAATATTTTCATTCAAATTAATACTAACGTAGAATAAACATTTTCATTAAATTATATATTAATGTAAATAAATATTTTCATTCAAATAAATACTAATGTAGAATACACATTTTCATTCAAATATATATTAATGTAAATAATTATTTTCTTATTTTAATACCAAATAAAGGTAGTTTTTCACCGGACTGTCACTAGACTGGACTGTCACTCATACTCACATCGGAAATGGTGAAATCCTCAGTTTGCGAACCAGCGGGTTGGTCATTTTGTTTTATTGGTTGGCGCATGATACAATGTACAATGCACATAATTCTTTCATACATCAAATTGCCCAATCACGAAGTCTTCGAAGTAAAAAAAAAAAAAAAAAAATACAACATTGCAAAATCATAATGGTAAATTATATTTATTTTTTGTAAAAAACTAGTATCACAAAAAATAAATATCAATTACATATGATATTAAATTATATAATAAAACTCATCCGTTATCACCAAATCATCACACGCACATTTGATTTTTAGGAAAGCACACGCGGAATTAGAATTCAGCTGCCTCAAATGTTGATCAATATACTGTGCTCAATTTCCGTTAAATTGAATTGAAATTTTGTTCACTCAAAGATAATTAGGTTTATTCAATGAAAACGTGAAAATTTATTTCAAAATTAATAAAAAAGAATGAAATTATGGAGAAAAAAAATAAAATAGTATATGAATTTTAGACCAGTCACATACTTTTAACACATTAAAGGGTTAAGATGGAAAATGAAATTGTTTATTTTTTGTGAATAATCTCATCAAAATATTTTTGACTAATTAAATACAAATAAATAAAAATAATATTAAAACAAGAACAAATATAAATAGGGAAGAATAATGGGTTATTCAGTTAATTTGTGTCATGGGATATTTGCAATATTTATCGGAATAGAGCACTTCCAAACATTATTATTTTAAATTCCCTCGCTAGGAATTAATTTTATCTCCTTGTATTCAACAGATTCAACTTAAACGATGAAATATATTAGTAGAATTAAAAATAATAGAAATAAATTGTGAACATAAATAAATATAAATTAAAAATATATGGACATTCAAAATGATTGCGTTTATAATAAGAAATGCATGTCAATGAAATCTACACTGAGATATTAAAACATGGTTATAAGACCAAAGGCCTTTTAGCCGTCAGAACAATAGAAAAATAGAGGGAAAACACGAAAAAAAATAGAAAGAAGGATATTGGGGCAAGTGGAGATATTTGATACAAGAAAAGCAATAATAAAATATACAGACGTTTCAATGAAATAGCTGATGAAATGAGGGAAAGGAGAAGCCATAATAAAATACAGACGTTTCAATGAAATAACTGATGAAATGAGGCAAAGGAGAAGCCATAATGAAATATACAGACGTTTCAATGAAATAACTGATGTAATGAGGGAAAGGAGAAGCCATAATGAAAAATACAGACGTTTCAATGAAATAACTGATGAAATGAGGCAAAGGAGAAGCCATAATAAAATACTGACGTTTCAATGAAATAACTGATGAAATGAGGCAAAGGAGAAGCCACAATGAAATATACAGACGTTTCCATGAAATAACTGATGTAATGAGGGAAAGGAGAAGCCATAATGAAAAATACAGACGTTTCAATGAAATAACTGATGAAATGAGGCAAAGGAGAAGCCATAATAAAATACAGACGTTTCAATGAAATAACTGATGAAATGAGGCAAAGGAGAAGTAACAATGAAATATACAGACGTTTCAATGAAATAACTGATGAAATGAGTAAAAGGAGAAGCCATAATGAAATATACTGACGTTTCAATGAAATAACTGATGTAATGAGGGAAAGGAGAATACAATAATGAAATATACAGACGTTTCAATGGAATAACTGATGTAATGAGGGAAAGGAGAAGCCATAATGAAAAATACAGAAGTTTCAATGAAATAACTGATGTAATGAGGGAAAGGAGAAACAATAATTAAATATACAGACGTTTCAATTAAATAACTGATGTAATGAAGAAAAGGAGAAGCCATAGCGAAATATACAGACGTTTCAATGAAATAACTGATGAAATGAGGAAAAGGAGAAGAAATAATTAAATATACAGACGCTTCAATGATATAACTGATGTAATGAGGAAAAGGAGAAGCAATAATGAAATATACTGACGTTCCACTGAAATAACTAATGAAATAAGGAGACTAAATTTTGCTGGTAACATTGAAAGAATAATCGAAGAACGTTTGACGAATAGAATAATACAACAAAAAATACAAAACAACAACCAATCAGCCGGAAGAAGTTAGAGCTGAACTGTCGGAAATAAATCTTAGCATAGAAGATATAAAAGAAAGAGATACCATCTGAGACAAGATAGATTTCATTGAGCATTTCAAAAAACCTGTGAAGCGTAACATAAAACTTAAAAATAAATAAAGAGAAAAGCGAATGAAAACAGAAGAAAGGAAGATCCAAAATCCTTCCAAGGTAAGGAACTTTTCGGAAGCACCCTCATCGACTTCGGAAATATTACCACGACTGATGTCGGAAATTATTTATCAACCAAAAAAACTTTTACTGACAGAAAAGCTGAAAACTTTTTTTTTTATCTATACCTATATCCCATCACACAATTGATATCAATTTTTGATTTAATTTTTGTGAAAATTAATAATTATCTAATTGTTTTTGTTAATGAATAAAATTAAAGTTGAATCAAATATCTGGAGGTCCGATACACCAATATTAAGTTAAAATTAGAATTATTTACTCTTTTTTTTTTCGTGTAAATTACATTCACGGCTCAACCCTGTTTCTAATCCTATTTCCTGTATTTTATAAAGGGATATCTCCTTTAGTTTGCCCGGGGAAAAAATGCAAAGAAACCCGCTAAAAAGCGTCATTTTTGGCGGTACCATGTTTTCACTCGAACTTTCGATTTATTTCCTTTCATAATTATTACGCACCTACATAGGTACTAGAAGGGATCTGTGTACCAAATTTCAAGTTTCGTTCGTACAATGACAAAAATGAATGGGTTAATATCAGGCTTTTGTGATATTAACCCATTCGTTTTTGACATTGTACAAAAACATGATATTAACCCATTCGTCTTGGACAGTGTACAAAAACATTATATTAACCCATTCATCTTTCACAGTGTACAAAAGCGTGATATTAACCCATTCGTCTTGGACAGTGTACAAAAACATGACATTAACTCATTTGTCTTGGACAGCGTACAAAAACATGATATTAACCCATTCGTCTTGGACAGTGTACAAAAATATGATATTAACCCATTCGTCTTGGGCAGTGTACAAAAACATGATATTAACCCATTCGTCTTTGACAGGGTACAAAAGTTTGAAACATATTTGGGATACATATTTGAATTCAATGCATTGATAACTTGAATCATTGTTAAGAGCCCAATTTTAACTTAATATTGGTGGACTCAGCCTTCACAGGTTTAATATAATTTTATTAAGTATGACACATTTCTGAGATAATTCATTGACAAGAGTACAATCCTAATTGGAAAATGATTTTTATTTATTTGACTCAATAAATGATCAAAAAAGTGAAAAATTTAGAATAAAATGTTCTTTATATATGGAGCAAACATTTTGTGATTATGTCAGTGTACAACGACGAATGGGTTAATGATATTAACCCATTCGTCTTTGTCAGTGTACAAAAAGCAAGATATTAACCCATTCGTTTTTGTCAGAGTACAAAAGCAAGATATTAACCCATTCGTCTTTGTAAGTGTACAAAAGCAAGATATTAAACCATTCGTCTTTGTCAGTGTACAAAAGCAAGATATTAACCCATTCTGTCTTTGTCAGTGTACAAAGGCATGATATTAACCCATTCGTCCTTGTCAGTGTACAAAAGCATGATATTAACCCATTCTTATTTGTCAGTGTACAAAAGAAGGATATAAGCCCATTCGTCTTTGTCAGTGTACAAAAGCAGGATATTAACCCATTCATCTTTATAAGTGTAGAGAAGCATCATATTAACCCATTCGTCTTTGTCAGTAAACAAAAGCAAGATATTAACCCATTCGTCTTTGTTAGTGTACAAAAGCAAGATATTACCCCTTCGTATTTGTCAGTGTAAAAAAACAAGATATTAACCCATTCCTATTTGTCAGTGTACAAGCAAGATCTTAACCCATTCGTCTTTGTCAGTATACAAAAGCAAGATATTAACCCATTCGTCTTTGTCAGTGTACAAAAAGCAAGATATTAACCCATTCGTTTTTGTCAGAGTACAAAAGCAAGATATTAACCCATTCGTCTTTGTAAGTGTACAAAAGCAAGATATTAACCCATTCGTCTTTGTCAGTGTACAAAAGCAAGATATTAACCCATTCTGTCTTTGTCAGTGTACAAAGGCATGATATTAACCCATTCGTCCTTGTCTGTGTACAAAAGCATGATATTAACCCATTCGTATTTGTCAGTGTACAAAAGAAGGATATAAGCCCATTCGTCTTTGTCAGTGTACAAAAGCAGGATATTAACCCATTCGTCTTTGTTAGTGTACAAAAGCAAGATATTACCCCTTCGTATTTGTCAGTGTAAAAAAACAAGATATTAACCCATTCCTATTTGTCAGTGAACAAAAACAAGATATTAACCCATTCGTCTTTGTTAGTGTACAAAAACAAGATATTAACCCATTCCTATTTGTCAGTGTACAAGCAAGATCTTACCCCATTCGTCCTTGTCAGTGTACTAAAGCATGATATTAACCCATTTGTCTTTGTCAGTGTACAAAACATGATATTAACGCATTCGTATTTGTCAGTGTACAAGCAAGATATTAACCCATTCTTATTTGTCAGTGTACAAGCAAGATATTAACCCATTCGTATTTGTCAGTGTACAAGCAAGATATTAACCCATTCGTATTTATCTGTGTACAAGCAAGATATTCACCCATCTATCTTTGTCAGTATACATGATATTAACTCATTCGTTAATCTAATTACGAAATCAGTACATTAACCCATTATACATTCGCCAATCAGCATAAGAGTGATTGTTTACAAATTAATATTGTATAATTAAGTGCAGGAACTAATTTAATAAATAAAGTACAAAAATCAGCCTTTACAAAGGGTCCATCAAATGGAGAGGATCAAAATATATGCTTGATTAGAAAAAAGTTTGAATGCAGCCACCGAGGGGAGCAAACCAGCTTCATTAGGTGACGGTCCTGAGGAAGTTAGGAACAGCATCCAGCCAATAAAACCAATGATGAGAAGTCATCATCAAAAAGCGACTTTCCGCACGAAGCTTCTAACGGGAACTGGTGTATTCAACGTGTCTTTGTCGCTAGCTAATCCATCAGGAATCTTATCATCAATGTAGAAATTTTCGTTACAATTATCTATTACGCACACATAGTGTGCGTAATAGATAATTGAAGTATTTGGGCGAGTCGCAACAGACTGACTCTTGGTTCGGATGTTGTGGGTTCGAATCCTGCACGGAGCGAAATTTTTTTGATCGAATTTTCTCGTTTCCGGAATGGTATGGCTGTAAAAAGGAGTGTCCTGAAATAATGCGAAAGCGGTTCCGGGGAAAAACTTTTTTTTTTAAAAAAAAAAGTGAAGTAGGTATGTGTTGCATATAGTTTGTCCCCTCCAAAATTATCAACTTCCCTATTTTAATTTAGTACATAAAGAAACACTGAGGTAAGGCCAACATAAGTCAATAGTGAAAAGTGAAAATGAAAATAATTGAGACATAATTTGCAGCGTATGGAATTTGAAAGGTGCATTCACAGTACGCAGTGAAAGTGTCAGTGACAGTGCTCTCCGACGCGACACAGTACCGTGATCTTCACATTGACTGGACATGAAAATATCTTCAATGTCTGTGAGCACGCAGAAAACACTGTCGGGTATTATTAAAATCACTGCGCGAGATCATGGTCACTGTCACTCACATTGTCACTGACACTTTCACTGAGTAGTGTGAATGCTCCTTAATATACTCTCACTTACATTGTCACTGACACTTTCACTGTGTAGTATGACTACTCCTTAATATACTCTCACTCACATTGTCACTGACACTTTCACTGAGTAGTGTGAATGCTCCTTAATATACTCTCACTCACATTGTCACTGACACTTTCACTGTGTAGTGTGAATGCTCCTTAATATACTCTCACTCACATTGTCACTGACACTTTCACTGTGTAGTGTGAATGCTCCTTAATATACTCTCACTCACATTGTCACTGACACTTTCACTGTGTAGTGTGAATGCTCCTTAATATACTCTCACTCACATTGTCACTGACACTTTCACTGTGTAGTGTGAATGCTCCTTAATATACTCTCACTCACATTGTCACTGACACTTTCACTGTGTAGTGTGAATGCTCCTTAATATACTCTCACTCACATTGTCACTGACACTTTCACTGTGTAGTGTGAATGCTCCTTAATATACTCTCACTCACATTGTCACTGACACTTTCACTGTGTAGTGTGAATGCTCCTTAATATACTCTCACTCACATTGTCACTGACACTTTCACTGTGTAGTGTGAATGCTCCTTAATATACTCTCACTCACATTGTCACTGACACTTTCACTGTGTAGTGTGAATGCTCCTTAATATACTCTCACTCACATTGTCACTGACACTTTCACTGTGTAGTGTGAATGCTCCTTAATATACTCTCACTCACATTGTCACTGACACTTTCACTGTGTAGTGTGAATGCTCCTTAATATACTCTCACTCACATTGTCACTGACACTTTCACTGTGTAGTGTGAATGCTCCTTAATATACTCTCACTCACATTGTCACTGACACTTTCACTGTGTAGTGTGAATGCTCCTTAATATACTCTCACTCACATTGTCACTGACACTTTCACTGTGTAGTGTGAATGCTCCTTAATATACTCTCACTCACATTGTCACTGACACTTTCACTGTGTAGTGTGAATGCTCCTTAATATACTCTCACTCACATTGTCACTGACACTTTCACTGTGTAGTGTGAATGCTCCTTAATATACTCTCACTCACATTGTCACTGACACTTTCACTGTGTAGTGTGAATGCTCCTTAATATACTCTCACTCACATTGTCACTGACACTTTCACTGTGTAGTGTGAATGCTCCTTAATATACTCTCACTCACATTGTCACTGACACTTTCACTGTGTAGTGTGAATGCTCCTTAATATACTCTCACTCACATTGTCACTGACACTTTCACTGTGTAGTGTGAATGCTCCTTAATATACTCTCACTCACATTGTCACTGACACTTTCACTGTGTAGTGTGAATGCTCCTTAATANCTAGTGATACAACTCACAAAGATCCTTCATTAAGTATTCCAAGATTAGCAATAGTTTATCCACCTAGTGATACAACTCACAAAGATCCTTCAATAAGTATTCCAAGATTAGCAATAGTTTATCCATATAGTGATACAACTCACAAAGATCCTTCATTAAGTATTCCAAGATTAGCAATAGTTTATCCACCTAGTGATACAGCTCACAAAGATCCTTCATTAAGTATTCCAAGAATAGCAATATTTAATGCAGTACATTCCTTTATTCCTACAATGGAATACTAGTTGACTATTATAGGAACAGTGGCGGACACAGGGGGGGGGGTCGGGTTCTCAATCTCCGAATCAAAAAAATATATTCAAATTTTTATGCGATACAGTTTGATTCTTACGGTCTTACGGTTAGCAGTTTTAACCGGGCCAGACTAGATTTTAGGGAAAATGTGACTGAATCGAAAAAAGACACATTTGCCATGCACAAACATACGCTCAAAATCCATCTGACAGAGCAATATATTAGAAGAAGCAAGCAACCAGAACTTTCACCTAATAAAGCACCAAACTTTATACCAGAGCTACCAAAGAGACAGGGTTGTCAGTTACAATACCACAGCCCAAACGGTAGCAGATAGCAAAAAATTGCTGGGAATGGACATGGACCCCTCCTCCCCCAAAAAAATCATGGTCCACGACCCCAGGAAAATTATCAGAACTAAAATATGTCAAGGCGTTTTCGGACAGTCATGCGCGGATATAGCTCTCTTGTTTTGGGGGGCACAATCGCACAATATACCTAATAGAAAATTTGGAGGGGGGACTCGTAACCTAAAGACCGGGGGTTCGAGTCCTGGGCAGTACTTTTTAATGCAATGTTTATCGAGGTACGATACCTAATTTAATAAAAGCTGTATGATGTCCACAAATACCTTTCATATTAAGGGTGAAAAGCGATTTTATAAGCGTGATGACGAAAAAAAAAAAAAANAAAAAAAAAAAAAAAAAAAAATGACATCGTCAAAAATGACAGAATTTTCGACGATTTTTTATTTACGTATTTCTATTTAGTCTCAGGATTGGGAATTATTTAGGGGCCCGTGCCCCCCCTCTCTCTCAATGGGATAAAAGACACAGCGGATCACCATTCATTTGATTTTTTTAAAAAATATTTTACGTGATTAGGTATAATAAAATTTGAGAAACACCGCCCGCTTAAAAAAAAAAACCCTAGATCCGCGCATGGTCACCGTCCGATATATTAAATTGTGTTGCGACAACTTATCAACTCGAAGCGAGAAAGATTTATGTGGCTGTTTAGTCCTTATTTTAGAACAATTTCTGTAAAGGTGGGGCCAGCCATTCGAGAATTTCGAGTTCGAAACCGGAAACGGGTGAAATAAAATTTAGAAAATACTAAAATGTCAGAAAAGGCCGTGCCTCTAAGGCCCCTGGCAAAATGTTTAAATCTTGTTTTTTAAAGGTTGCAGTATTCATGCTGGACACAAAACCATACTCCCCGCCCCCAAATTTCATTGTCCTTGAGAAACAAAAATAGCAATATAAGAATCGTAGCGAAGCACGGGCAAAACAGCTGGTACCTAAATACACCAAAATGCAGTTCTAATCCAACACTAAAAAGAGATTTTATTTCCTAGATTTTCTGGATATATTTTATGCAATCTTTTTTTGGAAACCCATTCAGATTTACAAAAAAACGAATCGAATGATAATTTTCGAAACCCTGAAAAATGAAAATCCATATTCCTGAGGATAAAGTAATATTGAAACATTATTAATTTTTAATTAATAATTTCATTTGCATTATTTAAAATTTTCTCTCCAATAAAGAATTAATAAAAAAAAACAAATTAACTATTCAAATTTCTCTTTCTCCGTTTTTTTTTCTTCTCAAAGGGGAAAAAGGTGGGGGAGATGGGGGAAGAGAAGAGTGAAAGAGAGTGAAGAAAGAGAGAGAGAGAGGGAAGAGTGAGAGAGAGAGAAGGGAGTGTCTGAGAGAGAAAAATATAATAAGGAAGATTGAGCGAGTCCGTAATTAATTTTAAAGCATTGTTTATTTCTCAAAATTACCTTTCTCCATAGTGAAATTAATTGAGAAAAAATTTAACCCTTTCATGCAGATCTGGTTCTAGTTGGACACTCCAGTTAGAGGTCCGTAGACAGAAAATCCGGACCGGGGGGAAAATTTACGAGCCGCTCTATAATTCACTTAGTTCATGTGAAAATTCGTGTACGCTTCTTCTTGGCAACATATAATTCGATTATCAGATGTTAATGTTTACGAAATATACCAATACTAGCAGGATACTCCCGCTTCGCTTGGCGCCTTAGAGGCATGGCCGTTTATAGTTTTAACCCCAAAAGTAGCCTATGTCCTTTCCTAAAGTTTAGTCTATCTCCATACCAAATTTCATCAAAATCGGTTCAGTAGTTTAAGCGTGAAAGCGTAACATACATACAGACAGACAGACTGACAGACAGAGTTACTTTCGCATTTATAATATTAGTATGGATTTATGATTGCTGTACAAGCTGAAAGGTCGCACTATATTTTAAAATCAGTGTCCTGCAATAGCCATTGTCCCATATTAGCCCACTCTTGATAAACTTTTGATTTAAATTTTCTAAAAATTGTATTATAATAATTTGCTTACCGGGCCTCTTAGGAAATCCCGGGCGCCTGGGGGCATTCCCCCATTTCCCCCCCCCCTCTCGTCGGGCCTGCCAAGGTACACAAGTTTCATAACTATTTTTGGTTTAGAGAGTACGTTTTTTAACTAGAGATCTACAGTAGGTATGTCTGAGGAGTCCTAGCGGCCGAACTCCGTGTCCGAGTTAAGACCATTGACACTTGAACCGGAGCGAAAACTTTCTGATCGAAAATTTCTCGTTTCCGGTATGGCATGGTTGTAAAGGAGTGCACTGAATTTATGCGAAAGCGGTTTCGGTGGCAAATTAACTTTTAGAAAAAAAAAAAAAAAAAAACCTTGCAATTTGTTTACGACCGGATTTTTTTTTTCTCTATTTTTTTATACTTCATAGGCACCTAAGTCCACGCCGGTCATAGAAGGCCACTAAAGACAGGGTCGAAAAATATATCTTTTCCATTGGCCATGCAGAAAGTAAGACGATGCTACTGCATTATCCGTAAGAATTCTTTAGTATCAACAACTCACGGCGAGTTGTTGCAAAGCAGGTCCACACCTTTTAACCCGCATCATAGGAAACTAAAGTATTGTATTGGTAAAAAATTTTGATGTCGTCCATACTCGGGTTAAAAATATTAATAAACCGAATCTTATTTGTTCAATATGAAAATTCAATTTATAATTTATTCCTATCAATAGTGGCATTCTTGTATTCAGTGGTAGCCAGATGTATTAGACTACATCAGCTGTACAGATTATGTAGATTCAAAACCCATGCTGACTCATGTGACCAATTTTATTCCTATCAATGGTAGCCAGATGTATTAGACTACATCAGCTGTCCAGATTATGTAGATTCAAAACCCATGCTGACTCATGTGACCAATTTTATTCCTATCAATGGTTGCTAGATATATGAGACCACATCAGCAGTACAGATTATTTAGATTCAAAACCCTTGCTGACGCATGTGACCAATTTTATTCCTATCAATGGTTGCTAGATGTATTAGACTACATCTGCTGTACAGATTATGTAGATTCAAAACCCATGCTGACTCATTTGACCAATTTTATTCCTATCAATGGTAGCCAGATGTATTAGACTACATCAGCTGTACAGATTATGTAGATTCAAAACCCATGCTGACTCATGTGACCAATTTTATTCCTATCAATGGTAGCCAGATGTATTAGACCACATCAGCAGTACAGATTATTTAGATTCAAAACCCTTGCTGACGCATGTGACCAATTTTATTCCTATCAATGGTAGCCAGATGTATGAGACCACATCAGCAGTACAGCTTATGCGCATTCAAAACCCTTGCTGACTCATGTGACCAATTTTATTCCTATCAATGGTAGCTAGATATATGAGACAACATCAGCAGTACAGATTATGTAGATTCAAAACCCTTGCTGACTCATTAGACAAATTTTATTCCTATCAAAGGTAGCTAGATATATGAGACCACATCAGCAGTACAGATTATGTAGATTCAAAACCCTTGCTGACTCATGTGACCAATTTTATTCCTATCAATGGTAGCCAGATGTATTAGACTACATCAGCTGTACAGATTATGTAGATTCAAAACCCATGCTGACTCATGTGACCAATTTTATTCCTATCAATGGTTGCTAGATATATGAGACCACATCAGCAGTACAGATTATTTAGATTCAAAACCCTTGCTGACGCATGTGACCAATTTTATTCCTATCAATGGTTGCTAGATGTATTAGACTACATCTGCTGTAAAGATTATGTCGATTCAAAAACCATGCTGACTCATTTGAACAATTTTATTCCTATCAATGGTAGCCAGATGTATGAGACTACATCAGCTGTAAAGATTATGTCAATTCAAAAACCATGCTGATTCATTTGACCAATTTTATTCCTATCAATGGTAGCCAGATGTATGAGACTACATCAGCTGTAAAGATTATGTCGATTCAAAACCCATGCTGACTCATTTACCAATTTTATTACTATCAATGGTATAGCCAGATGTATGGGACTACATCAGCTGTAAAGATTATTTCGATTCAAAACCCATGCTGACTCATTTGACCAATTTTATTCCTATCAATGGTAGCCAGATGTATGAGACTACATCAGCTGTAAAGATTATGTCGATTCAAAACCCATGCTGACTCATTTACCAATTTTAATACTATCAATGGTATAGCCAGATGTATGAGACTACGTCAGATGTAAAGATTATGTCAATTCAAAACCCATGCTGACTCAATTGACCAATTTTATTCCTATCAATGGTAGCCATATATATGAGACTACATCTGCTGTAAAGATTATGTCATTCCAAAACCCATGCTGACTCATTTACCAATTTTATTACTATCAATGGTAGCCAGATGTATGAGACTACATCTGCTGTAAAGATTATGTCGATTCAAAAACCATGCTGACTCATTTGAACAATTTTATTCCTATCAATGGTAGCCAGATGTATGAGACTACATCAGCTGTAAAGATTATGTCAATTCAAAACCCATGCTGATTCATTTGACCAATTTTATTCCTATCAATGGTAGCCAGATGTATGAGACTACATCTGCTGTCGATTCAAAAACCATACTGAGTCATTTGACCAATTTTATTCCTATCAATGGTAGCCAGATATATGGGACTACATCAGCTGTAAATATTATGTCGATTCAAAACCCATGCTGACTCAATTGACCAATTTTATTCCTATCAATGGTAGCGAGATGTATGAGACTACATCTGCTGTAAATATTATGTCGATTCAAAACCCATGCTGACTCATTTGACCAATTTTATTCCTATCAATGGTAGCGAGATGTATGAGACTATACATCAGCTGTAAAGATTATGTCGATTCAAAACCCATGCTGACTCAATTGACCAATTTTATTCCTATCAATGGTAGCCATATATATGAGACTACATCTGCTGTAAAGATTATGTCATTCCAAAACCCATGCTGACTTTTTTGACAAATTTTCAATGGTTAAGGAAGGAAACGCCGAACCCAAATTGATTTGGGAAAAGGTGAAGTCAAAGAAGAAGGAGACTGAATCGTACTATAGGAGACATGCTGAGTGCCCCCAAAAAATCGAAAAATTTCCGACCCTATCGAGAATTGATCCCAACTACTAAGTACGCTACCAGTGTGATACCCATTAGACCAGAGGATTTCTCAGTTTGTCCCGAAATCACGAAATAATAGGGATTTCGATATTATATGGATAATATCGAATATCGATATTCGGGCTTCGATAGAATCGAATATCGATATTCGGATTAAGATAATATCGAATATCGATATTCGGGTTTCGATATACTCGATATTTTACATCAATATTCAGATTTCGATAAAATCGAAAAAAAAAATTTGTTATCGAAACAAAATAAAAATATCAAGGTACCTAACGTCAGAAATTACAATGATTTTTTAGGATTGTCGATATTTACATCGATATTAAGGTTTCGATAGAAGCCATATTTTATATCGATATCCGACCATCCGGTAATATAGCTTATCGATATTGAGCTTTCGATAATATCTATATCGGTAATATCAACATTCTTCTTAAGATACGGCAACCCTAGACAGTGCATTTACTATTTTGTGCGAAATGGGTACTGTACTTCCTCACGCTCATCAAGAACAACAACGCATCCACGATACAGAACGTGTCACATATCAATCGAACAAATTGCGCTTCCCATTGCTTGAACACCCAACGTATTCTCCAGATCTCCCCCCTCCCCCGCCCCACACACAGTGAATACTGGCTTCTTGCAGACCTCCAAATAATGCTACAGGGATAGAGATTTGACTCCAATGAAGAATTGATTGCCGAGGTTGAAGCCCATTTTGAATCTAAAGACAAATCCAAAAAAAAATCCGACACCACTGGGAATTTTCCCGATTCGGAAAGCTGTATTTCTTGTGACAAGAAAATTTGTATTTACTTTCATCGATACAATCTATTCCAAATGGTGAACATTTTACTCAAAGGTGTTAAAAGAACCTTTTGATGATGATAAAAATAATGCTTGTGATAGTAAAGAAGAAGAAGATATGCAGGGCATGTATATTGATATCAAACCCCATCACAGAGGAAACACGTATTTATATTTTCAAAGCTTGAATAATTTCAAGCAAAAGATCAAAACTATACTAGTTTCAAGATACCACACATAACAATAATAGTCATTATTGGGCTCCCCCCTTTTTCATCCCTTCTCTTCAGCACCACATCTTCCAAAATTTTATCTAAAAACTTTTATTAAAAGGAACTAAATAGAAACAAACTTGTGACAAAATGGACGAAAAACTTAAGCTTTTTATTGTTAAAAAGAAAGTAATAATAAAGTTGCGAGGAATAGTAATGTTAGTTTTATGCAAAATTAGAACCCCAAAAAATAAAATGGAAAAAATAAAAATGCAAATTAACAATGGAAGAATCTTTTATTGTTTTGAAATAACAAATGGCGACGAAGAGAATTTCGTTTGTCGTCTTTTGAGAAAAATGTCATCGAGAAGGATTTTTGTTTTTTGTGGGTACAGACAGACAGGGACTGGAAGAGAGTTTGGTATTTTTTTTTAAAGGTCAAGCAAGCTCTTATTTCAAAGATTACAATAGAAATGTGAATGAAAGACACATTTAAGATAAATTCAAAGAGCGGTACAATATAAGACATAACTATCTTGTTAAACAGTAGAGGACAGGAAATGAAAAAAAATTTATTTGATAATTAATGCGACCCCTGAATATGGTGAGTAGCTGAGATCAAATGGAACATTTTTTACGAAATTCGTTAGTGAGCCAGACGATGCATAGCCGAGGTACAAGGTGGAGAATGTCGCTACTATCAGAAATACATGGAAGAACATCACTAATAAAGAAAGCAGTCGCCAACTCATATTCAAGAACTTTTACTGATATGAAAGGGAAAGCTACAGACAGAAATACATGGAAGAACATCAACAATAATAGAAAAAGCAGTCGCCAACTCACATTCAAGAAATTTTACTGAGATGAACGGGAAAGCTGCAGACAGAATACATGGAAGAACATCAACAAAAAATAAGAAATCAGTCGTCAACTCACATTCTAGAACTTTTACTGAGATGAAAAGAAAAGCTACAGACAGGAATACATGGAAGAACATCAACAAAAAATCCGTATCGATATTATTGCGCACAAATTAATAGGGGAGGATTTCCTGCTTATTCTTCCATTATGGGATATTTTTTATTGGCATCGGCTTTCACAACCTGAAAAATTGTGCATGTAAGGTGACAGATTTTGGTCCTTTTAAGTGCGACTCTGACGTAATATATCTGATTACCCTCACTGAAACGCACGATAGTGTTAATTTTTTTTTTTTTTTTAAATTGTATTCCAACCATTTTATTACAAATATCTTTTTTAATAGACTGCTTTTACTGAGATGCTTTTACTGAGATGAATAGGAAAGCTACAGACAGAAATACATGGAAGAACATCAACAATATTAAAGAAAGTAGTAGGACAGCTACAGACAGAAATACATGGAAGAACATCAACAATAATAAAGAAAGCAGTCGCCAACTCATATTCAAGAACATTTACTGAGATGAATAGGACAGCTACAGACAGAAATACATGGAAGAACATCAACAATAATAAAGAAAGCAGCCGCCAACTCATATTCAAGAACTTTTACTGAGATGAATAGGACAGCTACAGACAGAAATACATGGAAGAACATCAACAATAATAAAGAAAGCAGTCATCAACACACACTCAAGAACTTTTACACGGATGAAAGGGAAAGCTACAGACAGAAATACATGGAAGAACATATAATTATTACATAACATCTAGAATAAGCCTGATATAAAATAATACCAATCGAAATATTGAAGAAAAAAGGCTCATAGAGGCCCCCGTTTTAGGGTTCAAGAAAAACTATATATCGAACATGAAAAAAAAGTGATTGATATACTATAGCCAAATGAGGCATTTGTTTTTTTAAAGAGGCCATTAATTCAATAAAGGCCATTCTTGAAATAATGGCCTATTGTTCTAATATAGTATAATGTAATTTGTAATGACCGTAATTTATCAGTTTCACAATATATTATTTATTCTCCTTAGAAACTATTTCCCCAGGTTTTTTGCTTCTAAACTTTAGAAGGTTAGGAAAACATGGAAAGAAAAGTCCTGAGAATTGAAATTTTTCTTTATCATTAACTACAATGAACCTTTGGCATTCATCGTTTAATAGTTTATGTTTCAATATGGACTAGCAGTTCTGTGAACATTAGCTTAAAATGGTCATCATTTAGCCCCAGTTGCGGTGCATGGAGTTTTGCCAACCTGGGCAAACGAGACGAAAACTGGTTTTTGCTCTTACTGTTTAAAAGTTATCAAGTCAAATATTCTATGCCAGACAAATAATCCTCCTACAAAGCCACTTGGAATTGGATTTTGTATTTTTTTTCTCCAGAAACAAACGTCAACTCACATTCTAGAACTTTTACTGAGATGAATAGGACAGCTACAGACAGAAATATATGGAAGAACATCATGAATAAATAAGAAATCAGTCGTCAACTCACATTCTAGAACTTTTACTGAGATGAATAGGACAGCTACAGACAGAAATACATGGAAGAACATCAACAATAATAAAGGAAGCAGTCGCCAACTCATATTCAAGAACTTTTACTGAGATGAATAGGACAGCTACAGACAGAAATACATGGAAGAACATCAACAATAATATAGAAAGTAGTCATCAACACACACTCAAGAACTTTTACACGGATGAAAGGGAAAGCTACAGACAGAAATACATGGAAGAACATATAATTATTACATAACATCTAAAATGAGCATGATATAAAATAATAGCTCGTCCTTCAGCTCACTGAACAGATTTGGAATCATTTGTGCAAGAATCCCAACCGAAAGTGAGTTAGCAATTTCGAAGAACATTAAAATTTAGATGTTCATAGTCTCATAGGATTTTAATTTTGGATCAACATATTTTTCTTCAAATTAACATTTCTCTACTGAACATCAAC
>JAAEEI010000142.1:0-15318 GCA_012654025.1 Pachypsylla venusta
TGCTGATCAACTCCAGATCAATCTTCTCTTGATAGTGATGTCGACTTAACGAAATACTTTTTTCGAGGAGCGAGTCCATACTGCCTCTTAAATTCATTTATGAAAGATGTTTTTTGTAAAGTGTGCTAAAAATCAAAATTTCCTTTCATTCCCCAAAAAAGAAAAAGTTAAACTGAGGAAAATATGTTTGGGGTTGACATTATTAGCCTACTCCATCATCAAATTTATTACCTTTCCAAAGTTTTGGAATCTTCTCCCTCTCACAGATAATTTTTCAAGTCATGGCTTCCCAAGTTACGCCTATCCAATACTCATTCACCCAATATGATTCGGACGACTTTAACTTATGAAGAGCTCAGGGAAAACCCAATAGGGACCAACAAATTTGAAATTTAGATTATTGCGTCATTTTTTTTCTTATTGTATAATGCAAAATTCAAGAGACGTCTCCGAGGCAGAGAGACGTCTCCGTGGCAGAGAGACGTCTCCGTGGCAGAGAGACGTCTCCGAGGCAGAGAGACGTCCCCGAAGCAGAGAGACGTCTCCGTGGCAGGTGGCAGAGAGACGTCTCCGTGGCAGAGGGACGTCTTCGTGGTAGAGAGACGTCTCCGTTGCAGAGAGACGTCTGCGTGGCAGAGTGCGCATCACACTCGGCTTTCACTAAGGAGGTTCCGGGTTCGATTCCGGACGGGTCGAAAATTTGATAAAGGTTTTTTCAAATTTTCTACTTGGTCTGGTTGTGATTGGGGGTAACTCAGCCTCCTGAGGATGATTGAGTAGCTATGGTAATAGCGACAAGTAGTAGCATTATAAGGAAATTGTTAAAGTGTAGCTTAGGCTTGGTGATATTGGAGTGAATGTTGAGAAAAAACTTGTAATGCTATGATGTCTACTAAAATTGTGACATAATAACACAAAGAAATATACATTTACTAGCTGTTTTCCCGTGCTTCGCTACGCTTACAAAATTCAACAACAATTTCGAGATCGCGAAATTAAATCTCCTCAATTTTAGATTTTTGGTGGAACCGATCCCCCAGACTGAACACGGCTCCTATTTAGAAAATTCAATATTTTACTCAAAGATATTACTTTTTGCACTGTGGAACACCTTCGTATAAAATTTCAGCTTTCTCGCTCATCCCGAAGTGATACTTCTTAACTATGGGTTTTTGGTGGAACCGACCCCCAGAGTGAGCACCGCTCATGGTTAGAAAATTCAATATTCAACCGGAAATTGTCAATTTTTATATTTTTTGTAGGGTCCTTATATACTATTTTAGGGAGGGTCTATTCTCGGTCATTTTTCGTTATCTCTTTTAGTTTGCCCAGAAAAAATTTGCAAAAAGACCCGCTAAATAGCGGCATTTTTGGCGGTAACTTGCTCCCACTTGAACTTTTAATTTTTTCCTTTCTTATTACGTACCTACATACTAAAAGGGACCTTTGTGCAAAGTTTAAAGTCTTTAGGTTTAGCCATCGTGGAGCTACGTTGATTATCAGTCAGTCTGTACGTCAGTATACCAACTGGGCTTTACATTTTATAAGTATAGATATTTCTTTGTGCCAGCCTTAATCTTGACTTTGATCACTTAATGAATGCATAAAAATCGAAGCATTTGCTTCGTTTAATGCGGACTATTCAACGCATTGTAAACATTAGTCGGCGGTACAAAATGAAGAATTAATTGATGTTCAGAAATTATTGCAAAATATCAAAAAGACGTGTCCTTCCCTTATAAACGTTTTGTTTAGGGGGGGGGGGATCACCTTATTTGGCTCATAGAACACTAGGATAACAAATGAAAAGAGATGTCATGATTAAAATGCCAAGACATTTTTCGAGGGTCTCGGAGCCCAAATCTCGTTTTTCAGCCATTGGTTCGCATGCGCGGATATAGTCGTCTTGTTTTGGGGGGCACAATCGTACAATATACCTAATGGAAAATTTGGAGGGGAGGGGGAGGGACTCATAACCCAGAGACCGGGGGTTCGAAGCCTGGGCAGTACTTTTTAATGCAATGTTTATCGTGGTACGAAAACTAATTTGTTAAAATCTGATGTAGAGCTTACCACAAATGCCTTTCATAAGGGTGATAAGCGATTTTTATAACGTGATGCCGATAAAAAGTGCCTATTTAGTCTCAGGATTGGGAACTATTTATGGGCCCGTGCCCCCCCTCCCCCTCCTCTCAATGGGATAAAGATACAGCGGATCACCATTCATTTAATTTTGTTAAAAAAAAAAGTACGTGTATAATGAAATTTGAGAAAGACCGCCCGCTTAAAAAAACTGGGGGGGGGGCGTTCCCCCATACCCTCCCCTATATCCGAGCATATTGGTTCGTGTCTTTTCGGTTTGTCTCTAAACAAGATATCTTATGAGCGGGGAGTTCTAGAAACCTGCAATTTGGTACATATTTTTTTAGCCTTTTTTACAAATCCTGCCTAAAAGTATAGAACGGTAAGAGCTAGAGCCTGAAAGTTGAAGCCTATTTTTATTAATTTTATTTTTATACATAAAATGTTCAACGACACATTAATTATATTCATCGTATTATTATACAATACTTTCTACTTTTTTTATATAAATAAGATATTTTTTGGAGAAATAGTCTTCTCTAATATACGATATACAGGGTGNGAGAGTGGCTGAAAATATAAGAAAACGCAAAAACACGTATCCCTTAGATTTTCAGGGGATTGATTTTCGACTAAACAAATTTTGGCCTCGGACAGCCGTTTAGGCTGGACACCGACTGGCTTCAAAATTTTAAATGAGAAGGTGACACCTTGTTTTACAGGTCTCGTTAATACGAGTTCATTACAGAAAACTAGAGCTCTCTAGGATCTACCGTTCACGAACTTCACGAATTACAGGGTGAAACATGTAACATGGACCCTTTGCGGCCGCACCAAAATGGTAGGTAAAAATGCCTAGAAATAAGTTTTTATGATCCCACTAAAAAATAGTGTTCCAACAGAGTGCCGCCTACTTCGACCGCAGAATTCGTACTTTCTTAGACCAAAATTTTCAAAAAAGCTGGATAGGTTTGGTCTAAGAAGACTTGACTTCTGTGATCAAAGTGTGCGGGACAACCATCGTTTTTACTTTTTAACGTATAATAAAGCTTTCAGGCGATATAAAGATTGTCGAAATCGGTTAAGCCATACAGCTTTCCAATATGTCTGACATAACGGTTGCTTTTTATAGCGATTTCGAGTTTTTAACTTTGTGATCAGCGGATTTTTCTAAAAAAAAATACAAAAAAAAAAAAAAAANAAAAAAAAAAAAAAAAAAAAAAAAAATCGTTTAGCTGCCTATAACTATATACAACTTGACAACGCCCGCACACTTGCCGACCTGTACCAGAAAACTGTATTTTACAAGGACCCTACGCCAAATTTCTGCAAGTTCAAAATTTGAGATCCCCTTACCATTAAAGTTGGGTGAAATGTGTTTCCATAGTTGTATTTTTTATTTTCCTATCAGGAAGTCAAAAGGATGTTTCCTAATAAAACTTATCATTTCAAACTTGATGTTATTTTACAAAATCTTCCTCCTTTGAGCTTTCCTAAACAATTTTTTCAGATAGAATTAAATACAAAAATCACAATGTAGAGTTTCCTTGTGTTAAGGTCACAACATTAATGAGAGCTTTATTTGACTAATATTCTTTTTTAATAAAAATACCCGTTGCAGGCATTTTATTATTATTTTTTTTTTTAATTTGAAAAAATCTTTTAATTTGCTCAGAAAAAAATGCAAAAAGCCCCGCTAAAAAGCGTCATTTTTGGCGGTAACTTGCTCCCACTTGAACTTTATTTTTACTTTCTCTTCCTATAGAAGATAAAATTTTTCCTTTCTTATTACGCTCCTTCATACTAAAAGGAATCTGTGTGCCAAGTTTCAATTCCCTACGTTTAGTCATCATGGAGCTACGTTGATTATCAGTCAGTCAGTATACCAACTGGGCTTTGATTTTTATTTTAAAAAACGTTCCAACCGTAAAAACTCGAGAACCGCTTGGAATTTTTTGAATTCTGTTTGTTTCTAGGGATAGAAAAGAGCCTATGGCCATTCGAATGGTAATATCAGTATCCAGGTTCGAATCCCGGAAGTGGCTTTTTTTGACACAAAGAGTCGATTTCTCGGGAAATTTAAATGGAATAGTACAAATATTTTTTTGAAGAATAAAGGTTCCAATATAATAAGGAATATTAGCCTGTTTATTTTTTCAAAAAAATAATCAGGGGCGAAGCCCCCTGATTATTCAAAACCAAAACTTGTTACACCCTGTATAACGAAAACCGAATTTTATTTTGATGTATAAATTCATTAAGAGTGGCTCAAAAAAGGTTTTCATCCACATAAGTATAAAAATACTAACTTTAAAGTTTCATCTGTGCCGCAGTTAGGGAAAACCAAATGTCGTATTTCTACCAGAGGTTAAAATGACGTCTTTTAGAAAACGGCTATTTTGCATTATAAGGTCTGAAGTAAGAATATGATTTAAGACGTAAAATGGGGAGTGGCCTCAATAAGGAACCATTTTAGCAAAAAAAAATAATAATTACTAATCCTCACACTCATTGACAACAGGGCCGTGTCTATTGAAAATTTCTCATTAATATGAGAAATTTTCGTATATCCTGCTTAAAATGAGAGCGGTAATAGCTAGAAATTTAAACTTGGTGCCAATTCAAATCAATTGCATATAAGAAATTTCAGCCCATAACAATACTTTCCCTTCTTTTTTTATAAGGAAATTCGTGTGATGTGCACACCAGACTTTTCTTATTCCTAACAGTCCCCTGTGGATAGGCGGACTGAAAAAGAACACGTCTGAGGCACCCAAATCCATGCTGGTCGTAAAAGGCGACTAAAGGAAGGCTGGGAAACGATATTTGTTCCATTACTCATGCAGAAAGCAAGGAGATATTGTAAGCCAGTCCCACGGCTGTTAACCTATGATGCAGTGGCGGCTGCTCCTTAAGGGCAAAAGGGCACAGCCCCCCCAAAAAAAACAGAAAATAAAGCATAAAAATATTTTGTTTGTAATTTAATTTTATACCTACCAAAGTATTTTTCTTCCCCCAAAAAGGGAAAAAAACTTGAAAAATATATACCTTTTAAATTTGCGAGTTGCTTAAAATATCTGCTGTTCTCTTGCAAAAAAAATATCGTATGTTCACCATGTCTCACAGTGAGTATATAATATAACGGGCGCTAAGCTTATAGCTCCAAAACTCTAGAAAATTTACATTAGAATTCGAATATCATTATTCGAATATCGAATATATTCAGGCATCATTATCATGTCTAAAATATAAAAAATTGGGCCTGCCCTCCACATGTTGACAAAATGTTAGAAGTGTCCACATGTTGACAAAATGTTAGAAGTGTCTCCTGGGTGTAAAAAATTTTNAAAAAAAAAAAAAAAAAAAAAAAAAAAAAAAAAAAAAAAAAAAAAAAAAAAAAAAATGAAACACCCCGCTTAAATTCACAATTTTTTGAAAGTTGAAGCCCGGGGTCATAATAATAAAAATGATTGAAAGTGTAAAAATCAAAACATATAAGGTAAAGATAGGATATGAAGGAAATATTCAATATGGGTAATTCAATGAAATATACTTAAAAGTGATGGCCTGGAAATGTATTTCCAGGCAATTTATTCAACGCGTCCCTCTTCACACCAAAAATATACGAACTTATTCCAAATTACAGCAATAACGCGAGGAAAAAATATATTTTTGAGTGGAAGTTTACTGTTAGGCGTGGTTATTGATCAAACTATACAGGGTGTCCCAGTTAAGGAGACCTTCAACTTTTGGACAATAATTAATGGGCTGATTCTAGATGCCAATACCTACCAAAAATGATCCCTTCAACTTTTGGACAATAATTAACGGGCTGATTCTAGATGCCAATACCTACCAAAAATGCTCCCTTCAACTTTTGGACAATTATTAATGGGCTGATTCTAGATGCCAATACCTACCAAAAATGATCCCTTCAACTTTTAGACAATAATTAATGGGCTGATTCTAGATGCCAATACCTACCAAAAATGATCCCTTCAACTTTTGGACAATAATTAATGNGGTTCACATTACTGCGCGGTACTAGTTCTACTAACTTTTATGGATGTGTTCATTGCTCCCGCGCGGTCATCTGAACAGAGCCTAAGGCTAGGTTCACATTACTGCGCGGTACTAGTTCTACTAACTTTTATGGATGTGTTCATTGCTCCCGCGCGGTCATCTAGGGGAAGAACCCAGAAAAGTTGATACGCACAGGAGAACATCTTGAGATAACGCCTATGGGCGTCATACGCATTGTTGAAGAACTCCCAAAAATCCATACGCATGGAACGTGTTAAAATAAGAAACCAGAATACGAAATCATCATAGCAGTAACCTGAAATGTTGATTTTGATAAAATAATAAACAAATAAAATATTTGTTTTGTGATGGTAAAATGTTTGAAAAATAAAAAATAAACTTTGCGTCAACGTTGCGCCGTTAAAGAAGTCAAATTTTTCATTGAATGGGTTTGTAAAATGGGTAAAAATCGTTGCACGAAAATGAAGAATTTACAAGTTTTGAAATTCTATTTTCCATTGTTACCATTCAATCTGGAATGAGGAGACGCATGCATCCCTACGCGACGCTGATGAAAAAAGTGGTCCAACTTTTGTTTTTTAAATACGAACCCCCCATCTTGTGATACATTTTCAGAAAGACAATAGAATTAGAAGTACTTTGCAAAAAACGTCTAGCGTGTTTGGATTCAAAATGGCGGCCAATTGAAATTTCCAAGATAATCGCACGGAAAAATACTTTTTTTGGCCTCATTATCGTATCACGAGAACCCCAAAAAGGCCAGCGTCTATGGCACGTTGAATACACCAGTTGTCGTTCGATTACTGAAATTAAGCAACGTCCAGCGAGGTTGTACCACGTGGGTGTCCACGTGGATTTGCGCCCTCGTGATACTGGCTATTTTCCGGCCCAACCCAGACTGGGTGAGGTCTATGAGGTTAGCTGGATTGCAAGTTTTCAGCTCGTCTTGAATGATCAATAGATGTTAAAGAGACGTTAAGATAAATTAAATTAAAAAAAAAAAAAATATGTCATTTCTGCCCAGCAGCTCGATCGGTTATGATTTCGCGATCACTTACCGCTCATTTGGCACACGACCGCTTAGAGGCCAATATCTCCGGAACGAATTGACCTAGAGAAAAATTATGCGAATTTCTGCAAACTTTCTAGAAAACAGAGAGTAATCAATGGTCTTGATCGGTTCTGATGGTCCGTCAACTTAATGTTAAGTTGATAGACCACGGTTTGGACGCCAATATTTAAGAGAGAGAGAGAGAGTTTTTAGGTGAGAACTTCGTGTGTAGTACCCGGCATACAACTGACATACATACCAAATACGACGAACAGACAGACACACACACTGACCAACGGCTGAAACTCGAGATTTGGAGGCCCTCAAATCGAAAGAGATTCTGCTAAATCTAAAGAGATTCTGCTAAACATAGGAACACTCTCTTGTAAACAAATTTCAAAATAAACAGAAAACAAAAATAAATGTCGAACACAGAAAAAAAATTTGGTTTTCCCAAACCATAATTTCTCCATCCTTCAGTACGTTGAACAATAATTCCCGCGGCATTGCCTCCAATAATA
Organism: Pachypsylla venusta; assembly: GCA_012654025.1. NCBI lineage: Eukaryota > Metazoa > Arthropoda > Insecta > Hemiptera > Aphalaridae > Pachypsylla > Pachypsylla venusta. The sequence continues at coordinate 7,699 of JAAEEI010000142.1, forward strand.
TCTTTCTCTCTTTTTCTGGAGACAAAAAAAAAAAGATGTTTCGTTTGAAAGATACTTACATTTCTTTAAGATAATAATTTAAAAAATAATATTTATTTAAATTTACAAGATGTTATTTAAAGATAGAGAACATATTCAGGAGCCTTCAAGCAAAAGAAGTGTTTTTTTTTTTTTTATTTTTTTTTTGTAGAAATGTTCCGCATTTACCATTCGAATGGCTTCATGATGAGATGTATACAGAGTGTCCCAAAAGTCCGAGACCGCCTGAATATCTTTTGAACGGCTTTATCTGAAGTTTTGAAATTTTGCATGGTATTATATCCCAAATTAAAACACATGATGTTGTGACTAATTTTTCAGTGGCGGGTGCCATGTGGCCCCCTGGAATCCAAGTTTTCTTTTTTAAATATGAACCCCTATCTTGTGATACATTTTCAGAAAGACAATAGAATTAGCAGTACTTTGCAAAAAACGTATAGCGTGTTTGGTTTCAAAATGACGGCCATTTTAAATTTCCAAGATATGACTTCCAAGAGTGTCTAAAACTAGGTGAATTATGTCTAAAAAACAGGTTCCTCAACATTGATGTCCTATGCAATCATTCAATATCCCATTGCAAATAATTCTCCTAGTTTTAGACACTCTTAGAAGTAATGTCTTGGAAATTTCAAATGGCCGCTATGTTGAAACCAAACACACTAGACGTTTTTTACAAAGTACTTCTAATTCTATTGTCTTTCTGAAAATGTATCACAAGATGGGGGTTCGTATTTAAAAAACAAAACTTGGACCCCCTGGGAGCCACATGGAACCCGCCCCTGAAAATTGAGTCGCATCATCAGTTGCTTTAATTTGAGATATAATACCATGTAAAATTTCAAAACTCCACATAAAGCCGTTCAAAAGATAACCAGGTGGTCTCGGACTTTTGGGACACCCTGTATGTATGTATTATACGGGGTTATTAAAAGTAATGGGACAAGGGTTTTACATTCTCATCCTAATAAAAATTTAATCGCAAGGAAAATTTATACTTTTTTTTGGCCTCATTATCGTATGACGAGAACCCTAAAAAGGCCAGCGTCTATGGCACGTTGAATACACCAGTTCTCGTTCGATCACTGAAGGTAAGTAACGTCCAGCAAGATTGTACCATGTAGGTGTCCACGTGGATTTGCGCCCTCATGATGCTGACTATTTTCCGGTCCAACGCAGACTGGGTAAGGTCAATGTGGGTAGCTGGATTGTAAGTTTTCAGCGAATGGAAGGTAAAACCCTCGTCTTGAATGATCAATAGATGTTAAAGAGACGTTAAGCCAAATTAAAAAAAAAAAAAAATCAAATATATCATTTCTGCCCAACAGCTCGATCGGTTCTGATTTCCCGATCACTTACCGTTCATTTGGCACACGACCGCTTAGAGGCCAATATCTCCGGAACGAATTGACCTAGAGAAAAATTATGCGAATTTCTGCAAACTTTCTAGAAAACAGAGAGNAATAGAATACCTCTGTTTCTGGTAAGTTGTTAGGAATCTATGTTTCCATTTTTGGAAGCACAGAAGGGAATAGTTTGACAGACATCCTAAAAGGATTCCATTTGGAGAATGGAAATAGAATACCTCTGTTTCTGGTAAGTCGTTAGGAATCTATGTTTCCATCTTTGGAAGCACAGAAGGGAATAGTTTGACAGACATCCTAAAAGGATTCCATTTGGAGAATGGAAATAGAATACCTCTGTTTCTGGTAAGTTGTTAGGAATCTATGTTTCCATCTTTGGAAGAACGGAAGGGAATTGTTTGAAAAACATCCTAAAAGGATTCCATTTGGAGAATGGAAATAGAATACCTCTATGTTTCCATCTTTGGAAGCACGGAAGGGAATAGTTTGACAGACATTCTAAAAGGATTCCATTTGGAGAATTAGAAAAAATAAAAAGGAAGAGTTTCAATTCGAAAATGACTGTTTCCGTTTATTTTAAAAGCTTTTCATTTTGGAAGTATTTCCCAGACTCGGTGTTCTATTCCATTCAATGAATGACATCAAACTTACTTCTTGCCGCCAATCACAATTTGTGGGGAAATTTTCATTGACTCGTACTATTGTATGGGAGAGGATATTTCATTTATTGCGATACAAGCCACAATTTTCATCCAATTTTGACGAAATTTGGTATACATGATTAGGGTATGAGGGAAATTCGCTGTATAGTTTTTGGGGGCCCCAGGGGGCCCAATATTGTGTTTTTTTAAAATGATTTTTTATCTTTTTAGCGGTTTGTTGCAGAAACGTAAAATTTTGATATATGATGGCTGGTGTTAAGGGCTTTTCGATTTCGAACATTTTGGGGGCTCTCTCCCCCCCCTTGGGGGAGGGCTCCCAATATTTTATTTTTGAAAATGATTTTTATCTTTTTAGCGGTTTGTTGCAGAAACGTAAAATTTTGATATGTGGTGGCTGGTGTTAAGGGCTTTTCGATTTAGAGGTCCTGCTCCACCCTTGGGGGAAGGGCCCCCAATTTTTTTTTAATTTGATTAAGATATTTTTTCTATTAATGAATTTTAAAACACTAACGTGAACACCTGATCATATTGATCCACTAGTTTTAAGTGCATGTACGGAACAGATGTATGCCATTATAAAATACTTAAATAAATATAAATCTTATAATTTATACACCATAGATCACTGAAGTCAAGCAACTCCTGCGGGAGGTTACTTGATGAGTGACCATGTAGGTTCAAGGACTCGTTATGCTGTAACTGTTCCCAGACAGGATGAGTTCAATATGGGTACTAGTTGGTTTTGTAAGTTTTCAAAAAATGAAGACTAAAGCCTGATCTCAAATGTGTATTGTGTATTATAAAGTCCGAGACCGCTTGAATATCTTTTGAACAGCTTTATGTGGAGTTTTGAAATTTTGCATGGTATTATACCCCAAATTAAACCACCTGATGGTGTGACCAATTTTTCAGGGACGGGTCCCATGTGGACCTTAGGGGGTCAAATCTTGTTTTTTAAATACGAACCCCTATCTTGTGATACATTTTCAGAAAGGCAATAGAAATTGAAGTACTTTGCAAATTTATACGCCTAGGGTATTTGATTTCAAAATGGCGGCCATTTGAAATTTCCAAGATATGACTTCCAAGAGTGTCTAAAAGTAGGCGAATTATTTGCAATGGGATATTGAATGATTGCATAGAACACCAATGTTGAGGAACCAGCTTTTTAGATATAATTCGCCTAGTTCTGGAAAATTCGCCTACTATTAGAAATAATTCGCCTAGTTTTAGACACCCTTGGAAGTATCTTGTAAATTTCAAATGGCCGCCATTTTGAAACCAANATAAAAAATTTTTGTCTGTTCTCAAAAATGATTCGCCTTATGAAAAGAGGGTCTCTTTCTAATAATTTTTGTGTAAAAAAAAAAAAAATTGAAAAATCGAACAAAAAATTTAATTTCCTTGTTAAGAGAGAACCACGAAAATGATCCGATTGCGATAATTTTTTAGAAATAAGCTCCACTTAAGGTCCTGGACACAACTGTCAAATTAGAATTTCGAAAAAAGAGCGTGAACCAAAATGGCAGCCTTCCAAAGTCCAAAGAATGTTTTTTTTTTTTTATTTTGTCATGTAGGTAATTGATCAATAAAGTTCTATGTTTTCATGATATTTGGTCCCAGTCCTGGGGTCCACCAATTTTCCTTTCAGCTCCTTTGGGCTCCGTTCTATCACTGTTTTCGTCCATCTATCATTGTATCCTATTTCCAATTGAAAATACTGCTGTATGGTGTATGAAGCATACACTATGGGTACTGAGGACACCACTGATCAGAAGTTATTAAGCCCCCCCCCACTACCACATCCCCCCCGCAATCTGTTCAAATTAGAAAATTGGAAATGTGGCTAATGGTTCTGACGATGCTAATGCATGTAAATGCATTTGGCGCAGTACAAGTTATTGCTTGGATAGTATATTTTCAATTATATGAAACTTGGCTTCATAAATAAGAACATAATGGTTTCTATAGTAATATAGGGTGAAATACTGGTTCAAAAAATAGTAGGTNCAGCCGTATTATTCATATAATGTATCAGCTGTATTATTCATATATTGGATCAGCCGTATTATTCATATACCTAATGGATCAGCCGTATTATTCATATATTGGATCAGCCGTATTATTCATATATTGGATCAGCCATATTATTCATATAATGTATCAGCCGTATTATTCATATAATGTATCAGATGTATTATTCATATAATGGATCAGCCGTATTATTCATATAATGGATCAGTCGTATTGTTGTTGTTGATGATGTTGCTGTTGTTGTTGTTGTCGCTGCTGTTGTTGTTGATGTTGTCGCTGCTTTTGTTGTTGTTGTTTGTGTTGTTGTTGTCACTGCTGTTGTTGTTGTTGTTGTTGTTGCTGCTGTTGTTGTTGTTGTCGCTGTTGTTGTTTTTGTCGCTGCTGTTGTTGTTGTTCTTGATGTTGTTGTTTTTGTTGCTGCTGTTGTTGTTGTTGTTCTTGCTATTGTTGTTCTTGTGGTTGTTGTTCTTGTTATTGTTGTTGTTCTTGTTGTTGTTGTTGTTGTTCCAGCACTTACCGTTCTTGAGATTACTTGTTACAGACCGACACACACACGTACCAATGGCTGAAACTCGAGATTCGAGCTACAGAAATCTCAAATCGTGTTTTGGCATGAAAAACTCGACATCGAAAATTTCGACTCCTTACAATATATACTTTTCTTTTTATAGAATAAGGAAAGTAATAAAAGTCATTTGAAGACAGTTTTCCAAAAGACATAATTTTTAATTTGACACCCAACCTAAAGGAAATGCTGTTCGTTGCGAATAGAATCCTCATAATCCCGAGCTTACTTTGTTTTCCTCATTTCTAATACCGTAAAGTGGGGTGAATAGGATCATTTTTCAACTTTGAAAGTCTGTATCTTTGTGATATTTTTTTTCGCAGAATTGTATTTTGTGCCAAAATTTGAGTCTTAATTAGCTCTTTTCAATGAACCTAAGCTGAAAGTTCTCCGACCTTTAGTTTGGGCACATTAAAAAAAAACTATCTTGATCCTATTTACCTGCGAGACAGGATAATAGGATCATTTACTGACTTCTATTCATTGAACAGGGTTTTGCTGTCTTCAGGTTAATAGGATCACAAAACTTGTTTTTAAAAAAAGTTTTAAAACAAAATTACGAAGACAATGATACCTAAATGACCTTTTTGGGTTAAATGGGGGTTAAAAATATGTATTTTTAAGAAAATAGGAACTTAAAAATGCACTTAAATCTAAAAAAGTCTTACTTTCAGTATTCGGAGTTAACATCTTGATCTTTGGGGGCAGCCAATGAGATAAATAGGTTAATAATAATACACAACAACAAAAACACTGACATATTGCATGATAAAAGATTTAATGGGCACTGCTCCTATTTACTCCAATGTTTTTTTTATATTTTTAATGCTGATCCTATTCACCCCGAAATTTTCAAAAAACGGTGCCTTTCATGAAAAAAAACCTTTTGGGGCCCAAATATTTATCAAATCGTTATTTGGATGACTGCTACGTATTCTGCACAAAATTTAAATTCGAAAAGTCATCTCCTGAGTCTACCAATATTTTCCGTAAGGGGTCTTATGGAGAACTTTTTCCAGGGTACATTTTTGGCGGTGGTCACAGGGTGATACAAAATTATCCACAGGGTGAAGAGGAGGTGTTATAGAAAAATTAAAAAAATACTCTAAAGAAAGGTTATGAAGTGGTCAACAATTTTTATCTATATAAAAATTTTCCTATCATTAATATAAATGCCATTTTTCTGTTAAAAAGGCTTTTAAGTCAAAAGTGATTCTATTCACCCCACTTTACGGTATTGGAAAATTGGAAGCTTATAAATGTCGAAGTAAGAAACCCCAACGTCTTCAAACCCCAACTAAAACTTAAAATATAGCATCTATGGGACGTTGAATACACCAGTTCCCGTTCGATCACTGAAGTTAAGCAACCTTCAGCGAGGTTGTACCATGTGGGTTCGCGATGCTGGCTTTTTTTCCGTCCTAACTCAGGCTGGGTGAGGTCAATGTGGACAGCTGGTTTGCAAGTTTCTAGCGATTGGAGGATAAAACCCTCGTCTTGAATGACCAATAGAAGTTAAAGAGACGTTAAGCCAAATTAAAAAAAAAAGTAGCTCGTGCTACAAGTGCTACTATTGTTAATCCGGCCCTGCACAATTCGGCCATACTGCCATATTGCAAATCGTATCTTGTGGAAACAACATAACCTTAATTCGGCCATACTGCCATATTGCAAAGCATATCTTGTGAAAACACCATAATCTTAATTCGACCATACTGCCATATTGCAAATAATATCTTGTGGAAACACCATAATCTTAATTCGACCATACTGCCATATTGCAAATCATATCTTGTGGAAACACCATAATCTTAATTGGACCATACTGCCATATTGCAAATCATATCTTGTGGTAACACCATAACCTAAATTCGGCCATACCACCATATTGCAAACACATATCTTGTGGAAACACCATAACCTAAATTCGGCCATACCACCATATTGCAAACACATATCTTGTGGAAACACCATAACATAAATTCGGCCATACCACCATATTGCAAACACATATCTTGTGGAAACACCATGACCTAAATTCGGCCATACCACCATATTGCAAAGCATATCTTGTGGAACACCTGTAAGTTCCTTCGTCATTAAAAGTAGATAATTTCCATGAAATTTATTTTTCTATTTAAAATAAAAAGAAATACCTCTAATGGCGGTATGATTTTTTTCTAATGGATTTCTGACGCGCGTAATTGAATTTATATTTCTGATGTTGGAAGGAAAAATAATGCATAAAATCCTGCCAGAATCTCAGAAACGTTTTCTTTCCATCATGGAAGATATTTAGATTTATGACAGGGTGAAAGCGTGTGTTAGGTTAATCAACGATTCTGTCTGACATGAAAAAGGCGCTTTAACCGCTGTGCTAAAAAGCGTTGTTTTGTAAAATGAGGGCACCTCAATTTACTTTTGCTTAGTAGAGCGAGTGATTTTAAGAATACAATGAGGGAGTCAACACTTGCCTCATTGTCAGTACCGGCTCTAGGATAGTTCGAGTCGTTCCGTCGAACAGGGCGCCAGAATATGTGGGGGGCGCTGACAATTGAAGAAAATTAAAAGAATAAGTGAGGCGTAAACAAGCACAAAAAGCCCAATTGAGGCTTAGGTGCAGGGGCTTATACAGCCCTAAGAAGGAAACTAGCTCACGAATATACCAAGAGGCGTAAACAAGTCGCACTCGTGCAATGAGTGTAAAAAAATGAATGGCCAATGACAGAAAGTTAGAACTTCGCGTTACCAACTTAACACAAGGGATCGCAACAAATGCGCTACATAGATCTAGGAACCGCGAAACAGATATTCCAACTTATGCCAGGGATGTTTCTGCTTGTTTGCACCCTCGCCACACTGTTATAGTTGTGTTGGCAGGCATCGGCGCTGTTAGCAGAAGTGATCAGCTGATAGTGGCGGCCCGTGAATATTTAGCCTGGGGGGCTACATGCCCCCC
>JAAEEI010001431.1:1305-14973 GCA_012654025.1 Pachypsylla venusta
GTTGGTTGGTTAATGTCCAATGCATTTGCATTTGAGGATTAGGTTTTTGGATTTCCAACGTTGTTGGAAATTGGTTTATGTTGGTTGGTTAATGTCCAATGCATTTGCATTTGAGGATTAGGTTTTTGGATTTCCAACGTTGTTGGAAATTGGTTTATGTTGGTTGGTTAATGTCCAATGCATTTGCATTTGAGGATTAGCTTTTTGGATTTCCAACGTTGTTGGAAATTGGTTTATGTTGGTTGTTTGGTTAATGTCCAATGCATTTGCACTCAGTCGGTACCTTCTTACTCAAGAGTTTATTTTTTACTTGAAAGGTTTTGTTCATTTTTTCTCTCACCACATCAACCCTTCTCATTCATCATCATTTTTATTTACTTTTATTTTTTTTTAATCCGATTTCCCATTTACCACTTGAGATTTCTCTCTCTCTTATGCAAAGACATTTGAAAACATTATCATACGCTCCGATTGCTATTTCATCAAGGAGGTTGAGATTTGACAGAACGTGCGTTGCGTCGCTATCCACATAGATGATGAGCGTTGGTATAGTGTTGGTGCGTGTTGCCGAGAGGGTGGAACATTTTTTATTTGGTAATAGGAGATGAGAGGTGGCCACTCTCGACATGTCAATCTTATTATCTAATGGGAAATATTTATCAATCTGTTGATAAACTGATCTTCTCTCATATTTTTTTTTTTTTAATTTGGCTTAAAGTCTCTTCAACATCTATTGGTCATTCGAGACGGAGATGGCCTCCATTCGCTGGAAACTTGCAAACCAGCTACCCAAATTGACTTCAGCCAGCATCACGAGGCCGCAAACCCACGTGAACACCCACATGGTACAACCTCGCTGAACGTTGCTTAACTTCAGTGATCGAACGGGAACTTGTGTATTCTACGTGCCATAGACGCTAGCTAACTCTCATATTTGATTTTTGGATAAATTAGGTACAGTCTCTACGGCCCTTTCGCTCCAAACAACAACAGCTACTCATTTGTCATTAGGAGGCTCAGATACATCCAAATACACGTGGTGTAGATATGCGTGTGGACTGCCATTTGAGTTAGATTTAATACACTTTTAATAAATAAAGATTTAATACACTCCAGATTATCGATTTTTGGGGAATCAATTTTGAATAAAGGTATTAAAATCTATAACAAAATAAATAATGCTAATAAAAACATGAACTACAAAGATTTTAAGTTGTACTTAAAAAATCGTCTGTTAGAAATTGCTCCCTATAGCCTACAGGAGTTCACCAACTAACTTTTTTTCTTTCTTTTTCAGGTACCTACTAATAACAATTTCAGTTTTCTTTACAGGTCATTTTAATTTTACAGTTTATTTCAATTTTGTCAATCCAATTTTCTGTTTTGATTAACTTTTTTTTTTTATATACATATTTATATTTTTGTTTGAATATTAAGGGTGGGGTGTATTTTGGTTCCCAATTTTGTAATGTGTCAGCGGTTTTTTAACCCTCTGAAACACAGTAAATAATAATAATAACTAAACACGTCCGACGTTGCAAATGTGGTAAAGGCGTTGTTTTTGATATCGATTTTGGAGCAGCTATAACAGTACCAAGAACAAGACAACCCAAGCACTCAAAAAGTGTTTGGCCAAAGACATTTAATACAGAAACGGAAGCCAAAAGAAGACCCCCATCATCTCACAGCGATCATCCTCATTTTTCCAATAAAATGATAAAATTTTACCAATTATTGATTTAGTCTTCTTCGGCCCATGCTGCTACAGCAACCTATTATTAAGGGCGTAGCCAGCATCTGGCCTAGGGGGGGCAGCTGAGATTTTCATGTCGGGAGGGGGGGGGTCGATAAAGTAAACCGGTACTTATTTAATAATAAACCCCCAGGGATAACTGACGATTCAGTTATTGGGGAGGGGCGACCCCAGGGCCTGTGACAAATATCGATAGAGGAAAGTGCCAAACCGGCGAAATTCAACTAGTAGGAGGAGTTTTACAATGGAAAAATATACGGAAAGCCGANCAGACAGCCGCATATTTACTTATCCTCCCTCCCGACATGAAAATCTCGGCTGCCCCCCTCTAGGCCAGATGCTGGCTACGCCCTTGTTTGGAGACTTGGTTGAGACTGGTATTTTAGAGAATGCATCTAAATTTCATTATACAGGGAGGCACTGAAACAACAACGGCCTAGGGGTGATATATTGGACCATTTCCAACAAAAAATATTCCCATACAAAATGTCCGATCTCGCGTGGTTTTCACAAGATATCCAACATTTTATTGTTTTTCGACTTATGTTTGTTTTTTATTGATTCTTTTTTTTCTCTCAATAAAAACTAGCATTACGTTCAAAAATCAAACAAAATAACAACTCGCTTTTGATAACTCAGTAATTTATTTTATTCATATATAAGATAATATTAAATCTATTTGCAAAGAGAAATTACTTACAATATTTATTTTTTTGATATTTACTTTTTGAAAGATTATACACAATTATAATTTTATGTACAAAAGAAAATGTACAACAAACTTCAAAAAGTTCCCTCTGTCACAGAACTTAAATGAGATCGAGGAAAACACCAAACGATTTTTATCTATCCTATTGAATATCCGTTTTTTTTCAAAGAAAAAACGGAGTATTTTCGAACTGTTCAGGATAATGTGAAAAAATCGTTTGTGCGTAGGGGTGGATGATTTTTTTTTTAAAAAAAAAAAAAAAAATAGTCCAGTCGACGCACATGAATATCAAGCTTCCAAATGAGCAAACTATTATTTGAGTCACGATGATAGAATTTATGATCAAAATTCTTAAAGTAACGGTTGTGTAATTGATCCGGGTAAATATCATAATTAGGAAGAAATATATTTCCTATTTTAATCTACTCAAATAGCCGACCCAGTATAGATGGATACAGAAAATGGCAATTCTATGAATTGAACAAAACTAAAATGCACATGAAATTTCCAAGACGTGTGAATTATAGACAGCACAGAGTATACCAATCAGCAAAATAGTATTTTAGTCAATTAATCCTTCGAATCGTATAGATCAAGGCGAATTGATACCACACTCTTAACTGAACTATGAAAATTATCTTGTTTCAGAGTTACCTTTGAAATGGGACTAAATAAAGAACCGTTAGACGTTGGTCCGATAGGGGCCATCAACTAGTGGTAAAATGCGCGACCTGCGACGCGCTCTCTAAGAGACCGCCGTTGCGGTGAGGTCTCGCGGGGTTCCTGATGATCACTGGCGGCCAGCGTCGAAGATATTTAATAGGGCAATTGCACATTCATAAATCCGTCTATGAACGTCTCCGTGGCAGAGTGCGCATCACACTCGGCTTGCACCACGGAGGTTCCGGGTTCGATTCCCGGACGGGTCGAAAATTTGAAAAGGTTTTTTTCGAATTTTCTACTCGGTCTGGTTGTGTTTGGGGGTAACTCAGCCTCCTGAGGACAACTGAGTAGCTGTGGTAATAGCGCCAAGTGGTAGCATTATAAGGAAATTGTTAAAAGTGTAGCTTAGGCTTAGTGATATTGGAGTGAATGTTGAAAATACCTTGTAATGCTATGATGCCCACAAACATGTGACATAATAACACAAGGAAAATATACATTTACATTTTACATTTACATTTACATAAATCCGTCTATCAAATTAAATCTGAGAGAATTGTCGAGTATCGCCAGGCGGGGGTTGATTGAAATTAAATTGATTTAGATAATTGTACTTGTATTTAATGTATTAAGCCCCTCTATAATTAAGGGACCAATAAATGCAAGGAATTATTCATGTTTAAATTATATTTCATCTCTTTCTTATTTCATCTCAATGTTTGAGAATTTTCCACCAAATACTTCCCGGAANGTTACATTTGATTGTTCACAGTGGGGCTGTTGGATTAGGGACAAAATGTGGCATTTATCGTATTTCGGTACTTGATGACTTTTTTGCTTCCAAAAATCATTTTATCTAGTGTAAATTGAAGTTGCCCCTTCCGTGCTGCATATTCTTGAGAATTTCTAGGGGGGGCAGCTGCCCCCACCTGCTCCCCCCTTCCTACGCCCATGCAACTAAACATAATCATATGCGGATAATTTACAAACAGGTGCCGCACCCCGAAATATGCTAGTTTACTCTAGCTACATTAAACCGCAATTTTCCTTGAATTGCTACAGAGAGAGAGAGAGATATTTTTACATTTCTGGGTTGACAACTGTTCAAAGTATGTAGTAAAATCTAATTTAGGAAATTCCAACTGGGTAACTACCACTTAGGAACTTAATAAAGAAACGAGTATTGCAACATAAGCAAATTGTTTTTTTTAGTATTTAGCATCTTAGCATTTTGAGCGGTAACCATGTTTTATTGATGTTACTATACTCAAAATTTGATTTTACTTTCTTTTACCATCTGTACGTACTAGACCAAAAGAATAAATTTCTCTACTGGCTCCAAAAAGTAGACTACTTAGACGGCGGGGGGGGGGGCGTGGAGAGGGCCCCGCTCTCTGAAAGTGCTACGGGCCCCGTGAAAGGTAAACACATGGATAAGCTATTTTATTAATCGTCTGAATAAAATATTTGATGATTTGATTTGTACTTCAAGGAAGATTCAGTCGAGCACATGCCCGCACCATGAACGTTATATTTTGATGTGATTTCTTGTAAATGGCACAAGTACGCGGTGTTCCCCTAACATAAACAAAACTCGGTACCTAATTCGAAAAGGAACCTCAATCGTTTAAATAACAGTAATGTTCTCTTTATGAAAGAAATGAATTCAAATGTATTTAAACAATTTGGAAGATACATAATAACAATATGACCGCACATATATATAGACACAGAAATATGAATTTTGACATCTATTGGTCATTCAAGGCGGAGGTTTCACCCTCCATTCGCTGGAAATTTTCAAACTAGCTACCCACATTTACTTCACCCAGCCTGTGGTGGGCCGGAAAAATAGCCAGCATCACGAGGACACCTACATGGCACAACCTCAAGGCGGAGGTTTCACCCTCCATTCGCTGGAAATTTTCAAACTAGCTACCCACATTTACTTCACCCAGCCTATGGTGGGCCGGAAAAATAGCCAACCCACGTGGACACCTACATGGCACAACCTCGCTGGACGTTGCTTAACTTTTGTTTCCAATTGTTGAAACAATCCTGGTACTCTTCTTTTGTGATGGCTTTCAGCTCCTTCGTCGCATTTGCCTTAATCTCCGAATTTGTCTCAAAGCTTTTTCCTCTGAGTTTTTTTTTCAGTTTTGGGAATAAGATAAAGTCGCAAGAAGCAAAGTCATGTGAGTATGGGGGATGGGAAAGAGCAGTAATCGAGTGCAACTGATCAACTGAAACACCAGAAAAGTGACAACTGTTTTTTGTGGAAAAATGACAGCTGTTTTTTCCAGCGCGTCAACGCTCCAGCTCAATAACACTCAGAAACCGTGAGTTTTTGGCTAAACTCTCGATTACTGTTCTTCCCCATCCCCCATACTCACCTGACCTTGCTCCTTGCGTCTTTTTCTTATTCCCAAAACTGAAAAAACCCTCAAAAATTAAGGCAAATGCGACAAAAGAGCTGAAAGCCATCACAAAAGAAGCGTACGAGGATTGTTTCAACAAGTGCAAACACCGTTGGGATAAGTGTGTGCGTTGCGGAGGAGATCATTTTGAAAGAGAACCAGACGTGTAACTTCCAAATAAAGTAGATTGCGAAGGCTTTGAAGGTCTTTGCAAAAAGTTTTGAAAGGCTATGTAAGTCTTTTTTTTTGAACGGGCCTCGTATACATAGTAAGAGTCCACATTGACCATAGCACATCACCAGGAAAATAAATAAACCTTTGTTTAAGTAATATTGTCAGTGTAATGGCATTGGTTGATGCTTCGTTGAGAACGTACAATTAGCATCTCTTTACAATAGCAAGTGGGTGTGGATGTGAATGGATATTGTCTTCAAAATCTTCAAGAAACCAGCGTCTATGGCACGTTGAATACAACAGTTCCCGTTAGATCACTGAAGCTAAGTAACGTCCAGCAAGGTTGTACCATGTGTGTGTCCACGTGGTTTGGTGCCCTCGTGATGCTATTGTTTCCGACCCAACCAAGGCTACGTGAGATCAATGAGGATAGCTGGTTTTCAAGTTTCCAACGAATGGGAGGCGGGAGGTAACCGCCGTCTCGAATTGCCAATAGATTTTAGAGACGTTGAGCCAAAAGAAAGTTTTTTAAAAAATATATATTGCCTTGGCTTAAAAATTGATACCATTAACAATTAGATGTCAAAAAAGAATGAAATATATATTGCCTTGGCTTAAAAAATGATACCATTAAGAATTAGATGTCAAAAAAGAATGAAATATATATTGCCTTGGCTTAAAAATTGATACCATTAACAATTAGATGTCAAAAAAAATGAAATATATATTGCCTTGGTCCTTGGCTTAAAAATTGATACCAATTAGATGTCAAAATAGAATGTTAAAACATGATTTTTTTTAAAAAAAGATTTCATATGATAATATAAGTATTTTTTTTTATCCATAAATTAAAATTGAATTCAATATTTCTGAGTTTACATTTATATGCATTAGTATCAATAAAACACAAAAAGAACAAACTATTTATTTGAAATGTGTACATTAAAAATATAATATAAGTACATTTAGATATGTGAAAATTCCAATTAATTACATATTCCTTTTAAAAAAAACAATATACGATTTGGAGTAAATGAATTCTAACAAAAAAATTTTTTGACGGCAGGGCCGCTCAGAGGGGGGACAAAGGGGACAAAATGTGCCGGGCCCGGGCTCCTCAAGGGGCCCTGGCACAGCGGATTTTTTTTTCACTGATATTAAAAAAATATTATTAACACATATACAACAAAAAGTCAGATTTATTCTCTCTTAGCCGGCGTCTATGGCACGTGGAATACACACGTTAAATACACCAGTTAATAATTGATTAATTCGAGTATCAAATATTCATTAATGATGATATTATTTTAGTATGACATTAGAAAAATGAGTTCTAAATCGGAGAAATCGGGGGCCCAGAAGAGAAAAGATAAAGACGAAAGAAAAAAGAGGGGCAACTTTCCCTTGATTCTTTTTCAAGACCTCTGCCCAGCAGCCCCAGCACTTAATGAAATGCTGCCAAACAGGTGGAAGGTGGGTAATCGAAAAAAAAAAAAAAAAAAAATTGGGGGACTCGGAGCAGGTCTTTGTCCCCGGGCCCGGTAAAGCTTTGAACGGCACTGTTTGACAGTATTATAGGACCTATAGGTACATATGCACACCAAAAACTTGGAAGTGCTAGAAATGGGCTAAAATTCAAAAAGGGCGAACTTGTTGTACCAATTTCGAGTTTATACTCTGGTATGCGTTGCACAAATCCGATTGAGTTAATTCAAGTGTCCATTTGATAACGTGTGAAACAACCGCTTTAATGATGTACTGTAAATAAAAAATCGGCCAAATTGTTGTGATGAGCCGATTTTTCATATTTATAACTTTTTGAAATCTGTATTTTTTGACGTCGGTCGATTCATAGAATTTCAAAGGAAATATGAATTATCTGGAATTTGAGATCAATAAAAATAAAGATAACAATTCTGTACATTATAATTTANAACGACTCTCACTGTCTCCAGGCCAAGAAAGGCGGTCTCTCCAACAGGATCTGTCCATAATGCAGACGGCTCTAGATTGGTTGGGTTTGATGAACAGTTAAATCAATGATTTACATCATGAGCAGCCAGCATACATAGAGGACAGCGATCAGATACTTCAGGGTTCAGCAAGGATTTATATATCAACTATGATCTTCAAATAAATTAAATTAAAACAAAACACTTACCAAAAACACTATTTATTTTAATTTATGAAGAAATTAGTTTCGAATCATTCGATTCATCATCAGTCTAGTCGAGTCGAAGGATGGAAGTTGACTGAGTATTATTCATCGCGTGCTGTGTAGGGTCACGCGATGTACTATCAAAATATCTATTGTCCATTTCTAAAAATTATTTTTAATAAATTCAAAATTATATATATAAAATGTTTTTTTTTTTTAATATAATTCTTATTATAGTTACTGCCGATTTTTCAATTTTTTTAAGGGAAATCATAGAATACTATAAGCAAGGTAACGGCCATACCTCTAAGGTGTTCAGCTACAGACTGTATTGAAGCACGGACAAACAGCTCGTTCATTAATAATAATCAGTAAAACCGGATCTAAAACTCTTTTCAATTATGCGACAGAACCGACTGGGCTATGTTTCACAAGGTCACTTTTTTGTACATACCGTTCATGTTGTTTGGTGTATTCCCATTGGTTGTCGTATACCCTCCATTAGAGGAGTGCGGTGTGGAAGCACTGGAGCCATAACCCCCACCTCGGGGTGACACACTACTACTCTGCGTTCTGCCGTATTCATCTGAAAATCAAAAATAAAACTACCTTTAGATTTCGGATACAATTTCAGCGGTAGATATTGGCTGAATAGATACTCACTCACAAAATAGGCCTCATAATCATCCGCCATTTTGGGCGGGGGGGGCACTTATTATTTCCTCATAAGAGACATCTTAAAAATTAAAGAAAATAAAAAGAAGGTGATATACCTTCAGTCCACTGACCGTTTCCGTTCTCCTGGACCGTTACATTGAGCTGACCAGTATATGAATTAAAGGCGGCCATTGAATTGTTTGGAGACCTTGGACCTGTGAGAGAAAGTTGATTGTTGCGTGGCATACTGTACAGGGCCTCTGCTAGATCTGCTGCTCTCTTTAGGATGATTTCCTGCAAAAGATTTAATAAAATTAGTAAATATTGTGAATGTGATGGGGTTTCATAATAATTAATAGGTTGACACATTCAGAATCAGACCTCTGAGTAAAAGTGCCAGGTATGGAAATGACAGTCCAGCACACCGAAAGTGTAGCATTACTATTATTCTTAAACGTCAGCAATTATTGTTTGTTTTTTTAATTTGGCTTAACGTCCCTTTAACATCTATTGGTCATTCAAGACGGCGGTCTATTTCTTAACTTCTCTATTTCTTTATTTAATTGTCCAGTTGTCCAGCAGGTCCTGCCCAAATCAATTTGGACAGGATATGACCACTATAGGATCTTTTAGNATCACTATGTGCTTTTTTTTTTAAAAAAAAAAAGCACATAGAGACATAAAAAAGCACTTGCGCTCATATCAACAAATATTAGATAGATCAACTGGTTTGGGAATTGAAAGTATCAAGATTTAATTCAAAAAGATGAGTCGAGTCNTCAAAACGAGGGTCACATACAGAAGTTAAGAAATAGAGTGGACTTCCTCTATTTCTTAACTTCTCTATTTCTTTATTTAATTGTCCAGTTGTCCAGCAGGTCCTGCCCAAATCAATTTGGACAGGATGTGACCACTATAGGATCTTTTAGCTTAATGGAAGAGGGTAACATCGTTGTCACTTGCGCTCATAACATCAAATATTAGATAGATCAACTGGTTGAAAGTATAAAGAACTATCCATTGATCGCACCGCAAAGATGACAACTAATTTAAAGAGGCAGAAGCTTACCTTCGGTAGTTTTTCAGGATCTCCAGGATGCCTTGGTATTAGCTTTTGTAACCTTTGAAATCCATAGTCTATTGTGGGTTCATTCAAAGCTGGAATATAAAAAAAAATATATTTTAGAAGAATGTAAATTTCAAATACTCGGAGCTTTTCATAGAGCTTTCAATAGGAACCGAGTCATAGGCGGATTCAAAACTTTGGAGGGGAAAAATAGAGTTGTTTTTTTTTACAAAAGCTCCATGCGATCATAATGTCGCGTGGATTCAGTATTTTAAAACAAAACTTTTTATCTCTCTAATTATTTGTAATCAAATGCTTTCTAAAGCCTCATTTACACTGCCCGAGCATTCGTCGCGAACAGAGGTGACGAACGAGCATTCGTTCGGGGCTCAGGCAGTGAAAACAGTCGCCGCGAGCCGGTCAAGCTGGAAGCGAAAGCTTGTTCGTCCTCGAGCCTGATCCGCGCGATGTCGGTTTGCCGGCGAATCATCAAAGGGATGCTCGTTCGCCGCTCGCTCTGTGCAAACACCCCAAGATTCGTAGTTCTCGCCTAGCTTTTGAAACGTCTCCTATTTTGTGTGTGGTGAGAAAATGAGAAGTGCTTTTGTTAATTTCTCTGTATGCGGAGCATCTGTTCGCTGCGAATCCTCACGAGTAACTGATCGTCAGAAATACTCGAGCAGTGTGAATAGAGGGCTCGTTTGTGTTCGTGCTTGTTGAAAAGTGGCGCGCAACGATCACGAATGCTCGATGCTGTTCAGGCAGTGTAAACGGGCCTTAACGGAAGTGTTGATCTTGAACAAGAAGACATGCGTCCGTTCATGTGATATATTTTAGTAATACTAAATTTCCAGTTCGACTTTTAAGTATTGACCTGGCCTTCATTTCGACTTCTTAAACAAAAAGTCGTCGTTTTTGGAGTCTTTAGAAATTTTCTCTCTCAAAATCTATTCCGTCCGTAGCTCCCAAAGGCATAAAGTATTTTTTATTTTTTTGGGACGATTTCAAAAGATATTAAACCAATATTAAAGATATGAAGAGCACACTTACAAACATAAACAAATCTTCCAGGAGAGCCTTTACAAAACTGTTTTGACTTATAGGACAGGGTGACCTCTACAACGCCAGGGATGTGTCGGGGCGGCGTTTGTACTCTGATTGCATGTGATGTTATTAGCTGAAACAGAGAAAAACAAAGTTGGGATAAGATTAAAATTTCTAGACTTGGTCATTGACGATTTTTACGTGGAACTTTGATAACAAGGCAAGCAATCATGGGCGTCGGATTGCGCTTGTTTTGTATATGTTGTACTATACCCCTACCCCCCAAAATGAGGTTAGAAAACGTTTTTACCGCCATTTGGCAATAGTCATTCTACAGAATGCCTATTCAATGTAGGAAATATTTTTTATTCATACATTGACAACTCTTTGTAGCCATTCTCTAGGAGATTTCATACATTGCCGGTAATCTCTGCACATTCTGCACTGTACTTGATGTATTTTGAGATTGAGAGTATATCTTCCTAACACGCCTGATAGCTTGCCTGATGTATCATGATAATACTTCCCTGGTCTCTATTAATAACTTTGAAGCTTGACAACTCTTTGTAGCCATTCTATAGAATGATAGATTTCATACATTGTCGGCAATCTCTGCACATTCTGCACTGTTTGAGAGTATATCTTCTATCTGATGCGCCTGATAGCTTGCCTTAATAAACCCCCATACATATTCATGATAATACTTTGCTGATCTCTATTAATAATTTTGAAGCTATCCGAGCAAACTCTCACCGAGACAGATTCTGTTTAGATTAGACTGAAGATTACATTATCTTCAAGCAAATTGCTGTAAACAATTTTTCATGCTTGAGGATGGAAAATAATTTTCAAAAATTCTATTTTTGTTCTCCGTTTTATTATGAAGTGACTCTTTGCAAGCATTCTTTTTTTAAATCTTTAGAATGGTTTCTGAATCGCTTGAGACGGTTGAAAGTTCACCCCGGGCGAAGTCTCAGTAGAACAGACCAAAAGGTGAGTGAAATCGAATCATTCGCCTGATGCTCGAACTGGTATACGGTAACACTCGTCCTAGTGAAGGTATCAGAATTCATAACTCAACTACCGGCCGAGGCACGGCCGATGTTTTTATGGGAAATCATAGAATACGATTAGAAACGGTAAGAGGTATAGAGTATAGAACAATTGATGGAAATAGACCCTCCCCTCAAACTAAAGACAGGGACCCCAGTGAAGTTATCAGAATTCATAACTCTACTACCGGCCGATCTTTTTATGGGAAATCATAGAATACTGAAGGTTGAAAATTACTATATCTTCACTTGACTAAAAAATATTAAAAATGTTAAAGAGCTAACTAGTTTCGTCCTCTCCTGAGAACATCATCGGAGTTTGGACACTAACTCCGATGATGTTCTCAGGAGAGGACGAAACTAGTCAGCTCTTTAACATCTTTAATATTTTTTAGTCAAGTGAAGATATAGTAATTTTCAACCTTCATTATGGTTTTACTTGACATAGTATCCCAATTTAACCAATTCATAGAATACTATTAGAAACTGTAAGAGGTATAGAACAATTGATGGGAATGGACCCCGGTAAAACATTTTTGGCCACGGTAAAACTCGTCCAGTAGCAACATGATATATGAACATTGAAATTTGGCATCACTGGAAAGCTACCTCGATATATTTCGGGGTATTCATGCGAATAGCTTCAGACTGGTAAATAGAAGGGCGTTGGGTTCAATCTCCATCAGAGACAAAAAATTTTTCCTCTTTAATTTGAGTATTTGACCACATAGAAATAGAGCTCTAAAGGTTAGATGGTAGAAAATGCTTCAGGCATTAATCTCACCTAGTGGTAACTTTCCACTCAAGAGTCTGTTTTTTTTTGTGAGGTAGCACTATTTTTGGTACCAGACAGATACTATCATTTTTTTTTGGAGCAAGTTACAAACTTAAAATGTGTAGGATAGGATCTAGGAGAAATTTATAAAATATTGAATTTACAAATTCTGTTTTGTGAAATGTTTTACAGGGTGTACCCAATTATTTTTACACGAGCGGCTTCCATCCGCGCCGACTGTGTATCACATTTTGCTTGAACAATGAAGGTATTGGGTCAGTTGTCGGTCGTGAAAAATAAAAAATAAAAAAAGGCCGAAACCTCTAAATATTGAAAGTCGTGGATAAAAAAAAATAAGCCTCACATACAATGGACTAACTTTACTTACTGAATGTCTAACTTTACTTACTGAAAATTGGGCCGTAAAGTAATGCGAAAGGGGTTCCCGGCGCATAACCTTTTAAGGACTCAAAATTGGACCTGCATAATTATTAAATAATAGTTAATATCGGTCAACGTCAAAATTAAATAATAGTTAATATCGGTCAACGTCAAAATTAAATAATAGTTAATATCGGTTAACGTCAAAATTAAATAATAGTATCGGTCAACGTCAAAATTAAATAATAATTAATATCAGTCAACGTCAAAATTAAATAATAATTAATATCGGTCAACATCAAAATTAAATAATAATTAATATCGGTCAACATCAAAATTAAATAGTTAATATCGGGCAACGTCGAAATTAAATAATAATTAATATCAGTCAACGTCAAAATTAAATAATAATTAATATCAGTCAACATCAAAATTAAATAATAGTTAATATCGGTCAACATCAAAATTAAATAATAGTTAATATCGGCCAACGTCAAGTGTTAAAAAAAGTAAATTACGGCCAACAAACAGATTTCTTTATTCCATTATTTGTTCCCTCGTATCCCGGACCGGGTAGTATGGTAAAACAGCAAACTTCACGGGGAGGGGGGGGGGGGGNGGGGGGGAGATTCTAAAAGTTTAAAACAAAATATTTTACATTACTTGACAAATTGAATTTGTTTTTTTTGCATATACCTTTACAGTTGTACCGACCTCCGGTATATTACATCAGCATAGTGTTCCCCCCTTCCCCCCCCCTTGCATGCTCCGCCATATTGTTAATGCTGTCGAATATCTCCCCTCCTCCCCCCCTCCTCC
>JAAEEI010000144.1:0-16755 GCA_012654025.1 Pachypsylla venusta
TTGAGGAAGAGAAAGTCTAGTACGGTTTTCCGTACCATTTATTTTTCCTTAGCTATCTAGGCTAATTTTTTTTTGCCTAAAACAGCGGCGCTCCCCCCATTTGGCGGCCTTGTTCAAAATTACCCTTAGAATTAGGTAACAAGCAAAAATCCCACTGACCGATCGAAGGGGAAAATATTTATCTGAGACCTCAGACGAAACCTCAGATCGGGTTCAATGAAAACCTGCCTGTTAACTCTCCTGTTAACATTTAAGTCTATTTAAGTCTCTAAAATAACCCACCAGGTTATTTTAGTTAAAAATGTAAATATTAAACACTCTACTCAACTAGTTAACACAAACCACAAATAATAATAGGTAACACTGGCAGATCTATAAAAATATTTGGGGGGGGGGGGCTGATTTTTTTTTCTCTATATGTACTTTGTTATGTATACCTATACAGGGTTTGCACTTTCTAGTTGTCCCATAGGATTTTACACGAAAATTTCGGCGTATGGCTGTCATATCCTCACAGTAAAATAGAAATGAGAAGTACATCAAAAATCACAAAATAGGTGATTTTTGATGTACTTTTTAACGCGAATACCAATAAAGCCATTATCACGAAAATCGGACCTACGGCTCTGGACTTGAAACGCCATGAGTTCCTTCATAGAATAATGGATAATACTTTTGATAATTTGGGGAATTATGTATGCAGAAACCTACTTTTTTGAAATTGTATTTTACTCAAATACCAGAAACTGCGTTCCCTGAAATAACAGTGACGTACATACCTAGTAATACAAAGGACGTGGGTTCGAGTCATCTAAATGCATGGATTTCTTTAGTGGATATTACTCGTATATCTCCTGCTTTTCGTTTGATGAAATCTTGTTGAAAAATCAAAGTGAATCGAAATAGTCTTACTTGCTTGTCAAGTAATACTGTTTGTCTCTTGAGGTAGAGCTCGGAAGTTCGATTCCGGCCGCAGGTGCATTCTCCTCAAAGGGTGGAATTCATTTTCAGATCGAGTGTTTTTTTACTTTCCTTATCCTATAAAAGGAAAGTATTGAAACTGGAATTTTCGATGTCGAGTTTTCAATGCCAAAACACGTTTTGGGGTCCTCAGAGCCCAAATCTCGACTTTCAACAAGATAGATATCTCATGAACGGTAATTGCTAGAGACTTGACATTTTATATGTACGTCATGTTTATGCTCGGAACGAACGTCGAAGTTTGGTTGGAATCGAATTTACTGTTGGCGGTTTTTGAAAATTTTGGGTGCAATCTAATATACCACTGGCTTTTTTACCGCTTATTAACGGTTTTCATTTATTCTGTCTAAAAAGAAAATGGTAAGGGTCAGAGACTTGAAATATGGTAGGTATGTCAAATTGGGGGTTTGGTGCCTATTCATATTAATTTTATGCATTGATTGAGCGCGGATACATTTGGCTGCAGCGTGATTTACCGTTAGGGGTTTTAGCGGTTTTCGGCTGCTTTTTGGTTGTTCCTGCCTAAAACGAGAACGTTAAGTGCTACGGCTAAATTTTCAATGCATGGAATGCAAAATGACACGTTTGCTTAAACTTGAATCAACTCCTGGCTATTTTTAGCGGTCCTTCCTAAAATGGCAAGTTCTAGAGCGTAAAATTTGGTACCCAGTTATATCAATAAAACATGGAATGAAATATGACACTTATGGTTGAAATGGAATTCACTCTTGATAGTTTTTTACCGCTTTTAACAAGTCTGGCATAAAAAGAAAACGGAAATAGCCAGAGACTTGACTTTTTTTATTATTTCAAATTTATGTATTGTGCATGTCTCGATTTTTTATTATAGGAAAGGAAAGTCGTGTGATGTTCACACTAGATTTTTCATCCTATATCTTCTTCTCTCTTCGTTTCTGGACGCCAATAATTACAATATTTTAGCTCCCATTACCGAGCGGGAACCGATCTCGACTTCAAGACACAAGTATCCTTACTTGACTAGCAAGCAAAACTGTTTCGATTCACTTTAATTAAACAAGATTTCATCAATCAAAGAGCAGGAGATATATACGAGTAATATCCACTAAAAAGTCCATGCATTTAGATGACTTAAACGCACGCCTTTTGTATTACTAGGTATATGTACGTCACTGTTATTTTAGGCAACACAGTTTCTGATAATTGAGGAAATTACAATTTCAAAAAAATAGGTTTATAAACACATTTTTCCGCAAATTATCAACAGTATTAACCATTAACCTATGAAGAAAACTTAGTCCTTATATTGGTTCTAGGTCCAGAACCGTAGGTCTGATTTTCGTGATAATGGTTTCAGTGGAATCTCCGTTAAAAATTACATCAAATATCACTTCTATTTTGTGACATACTGAACCAGAAGTCAAAATTTCTATGTAAAATCCTATGGGACAACTAGAAAGTGCAAATCCTGTATACAGAATATTATTATTGGGAAACAACGGTTATGAAGATGTTATAATAATGAAAGTTATTACAAATAAATGATATTTTATATTTACTTGCAGTTATAGATTATTGGAGTAATTATTATTATTTCTAGGTACCTAAAACCTAAGTCATAGGTAATATTCAAATGTAATCCAATAAAAAGCAAGGTAGGTACAACTACTTAAAATTTGAAAATTGTAGAAAAAAAAGGTAAATCGACCTAATTTTGCACTTTCTTATGTAAGTATGAAACACTTTTCCCAAAAGTGTTTTCTGCGTGACATTGAAAAAGTAGCACATCTAACCCTATTATTATTGGGAAAAAGTGCTTAGATGAGTGTATATCATGTAAGCATAGGCTTAGATGAAATATACTCACGTTTCTGAAGATTTATCTCGAAAAAAATTCGGGGGGGGGGGCTACAGCCGACCAGCCCCCCCCTTTGTGTACGCCCCTGTCACCTAGTGATGTGAAATTGGAGACTCCCGACTATGTGGCTGAGCTTCGAGAAGAAGTTGAATTTGTCAAGTGACAGAATGAAGACACGTTATGATCTACTATGTAATTCCGTAGGTTTTCAAGTAGGCGATCAGGTCTGGTTGTATAGCCCTAAGCGATGAAAAGATCGCAGTCCTAAATTACAACAAAATTGAGAAGGCCCTTACAATGTTATTACTAAGATTAATGATGTTGTGTATAGGATTCAGAAAGGTCCTAGAGGCAAATTTATCTTGAACCTGAGTTTCCCTAGGCTATGTGGGTTACTGTTCGGGACGAACAGACCTAGGGAGGGGATAGTGAGGTGAATAGAAAAGAGGATAGCAGCACCTGCTTGAATTCAAATGATTCGAAAATTAATTCCAAAGAAATCCAATAGATAGCGATACCTCTCCTTTATATTTGAATCTGGAATTTCTCGAATGTAATCTTCTAGTGAATTTGCTTCCCCTTTCGAGAACAATGTAGAAGGGTATAGGGAGTTCCTTGAATACTAAAAAATTCTAGAAATCTGTTTGAGATCTGTATAAGGAACTTCGTGTAGAAGTTCAAGTGTTTTAAATTTGAATTTTCAGTGTGTGAATTACGTAGTTTTTTCGCGAGCTTTGTATACGATATTTTAGAATTTAAACAGTGTACGACTTTTTGTTATTAAAAGAATTGTGTTTTCTTCAATAAAGTGTTTTAAGTTTCTTTTTGAGTTTATTTACGCGCTTTTCATCAACGACTACTTAATCCTCGAACTCTAAGTCTGCGACAAATTGGTGTCAGTCACCATGGAGGCGTTCACTGAGTTACTTTGTCAGACAAGATATCTGTTCAGAATAAGGACTTCTCAGACAAGATGTCTGATCAGAATTAAGACCTGCGTGAGAGGTTAAAAAGTCAGGGTGAGAGGGCAGAAAGTCAAATAAAAAATTTGAGTGAGCAAAGTAAAGACCTACCTGAGAAGGTTGGTTCTTTAAGTGAGAAAACTAACAACATACATCTCTGTTGCAAATAATTGAAAAAAATCAAACAAACAAAAAGCAATAACTTTTCGTAGTGAAGTAAATCAAGGCGTAAGTGAATTGAAGACTGAATTGCTCCAAAAGAAAAAACACCCCCCGTCTTCCTCTCGCATAGATCAACGGAGAAATGAACCCCTCCCTCCTCTAGCCTGCCCCACTTTGTCGAGTGATATGCAAACCAACGTTCGAATGAAGGCTCCTGTATTTGACGGGACAACATCGTGGCCGGTATTCAAGAGGCAGTTCGAGACTGCTTGTGTCGTCAACCAATGGGGAGCCACTGAAAAAGCGTCTATTGATTTCCGTATCTAGCTACGGAATAGAGTCCAGCATGGAGGTGAAACACTACAGCAGCTTTCATTGATGCCATTGCTGATCGTGAACTGCAGCAAGCTCTACGGCTCTCTGGAAAGAACAACACTGCTGAAGCCCTGGCGTTCACGCTAGCCTATGAGACAGCCAAGCGGGCATCACGGGGCGCCGTTCGAGTTCGGCAAGTACGAGTGGTGGAGGACGAGGACAGTCTCAGATTATCATTTCGACGCCGTATGAAGAGTGAGGTACGGTGCTGGCAATGTAATACAGTAGGGCCGGTCCAGAGAGACTGCCGTAGCAAGAGAAATGTCCCCGAAAGTTGGAACTGCGGTGACAGGGGTCACCTCCAAAGCGACTCTCCCAAGCAACGTAGAATGGAGAGAACACGTTACCCATCCAGTGCCGTGGCGCAATGGAGCCTTAACTCGGCTACCGAGGGACCGGTCTTCTGGAAGAAGGTCCCCTAGCGCGCAAAAACCAAACAGAATTAGCTTCGAGGGACGGAAGTTGGTGGACCAGGCTGAGAGGCCCAAGACTATAATAAAATATGTCCCAAGGGCATTTGAAAGCTACAAACAAAAACTACAATCAACTTTTTGTCCCCAGGCATCTGAATATTACTGCATGTTTTTCTACTAACTTTTCGCTTTAAAACTAGGCTATAAATATTAGACTAAAATGTGCGCCTAGCGCTCAGGGACAAAAATTTGATTGTAGTTTTTGTTTGTAGATTTCAAATCACCTTTGGGGCAAATATTTTTCAGGTGACCTGAATTTGGCACTCATATGATATCACTTCTTTTATGACCATTTATTAGGAGAGATATTATGAGATATTATTTATTAGGAGAGATATTATGAGCCACTTGAATTTTTGGCCTTTTGGTAGATACATTTTTTTGGTGTCTTTTTGCACACGAAGTGTTTTTTTCAGGGGTATTTATCTTTCCATGAGAAAGAAAAGGAGATTTGTTGTTATTTTCATTCTTTGAATGATGATGATAACGCTTTTTGTATGTTTATTTTGTCTATGTTCATGATGAAAGTAATAATAACGTAAAATTATTTGAGGAAGTAATTTTCGTGTGTGTCAGTGCCACGTCTGCATAGACAGATATCTTTTCTGTGTGTAATAAAAAAAATACTAACAAAAAGCGAGAAAATAACAACAAAATCTCTTTTTTTTTATGGAAAGATAAATAATTGTCGAATTCCCTAATAACACACTATTTAAGCCACTCGAGTGAACATTATGAAAAACATAATTTTTAACATATTGCATATTGTAGTTAGCAATAATAAAAAAAGAACTATCAATATCAATAGAACGTAGCTGAGATGATAGATCGATGGGGAGGATACCACGCGTGCTTTGTCAAACGTGAAATCAGTTAATAAATTCAAAAGATATTTTTATTTTAACACGTTTCTCCCTATTCTGAAGAGAGTTCTTGTTGACCAAACAACCTAAGACTTCAAAATATTTTTGAACGCGCTAAAATATTTTTGATCGAATGAAGTAAAACCTAATTTTAACACCATGGGGTTTCTTTTAACGTCTGTTTGTGTATCCAGTATCTCTCTGTTTATTCTACGATAATTCTTGAATGAAGTGTCGGAATTTATCACTAGATTTTGACCTTGGGATGTGATTTCTTGTGCGGTTGATTCCAACGGTTTATTATTGAAAAGAAGAGCAATAACTCAAGCTTCGATATTATAATCTGAGCGCACGGCAGTGCGCCAGGCCAAGTTCCAGAAAGCACCAGTGTATCTTTACACGAAGCAATTCACCAGGTTTTTCACACCGTCAGATATCCGTTTCTACAAGGGATAGATCATTGAAATTTTGAACATACATTCCGTAGTATTGTACAATACTACAGGATAAACTTCAAAAGTTAATGTTAACCCAGACGGGAGATACGTAATTTCAAAGTTTGCACTTTTGGATACTCACTGACTGACTGACATATTGATGATTCACTCATCATCAAAAGTTTCAGGCACTTCCCGTATACCTAGAGCGCTGAAATTTTGCATGAAGTTAGCAATTGACATCCAAGTAAAGAGAAAAATCCGAAAATTAGAACTTTTTAACTCTTTAAGTGCTCGACAAAACACCGTTTTGTCGCTTTAGGGAAGACAATATACCGTATTGTAATGTAGTTTTAACTGATAAAACACTGAAATCTTGCACAAAGTTAGATATTTACATGCAATTAAGCAGGAAATAATTTATATTTGAACATTTACACCCCCGGTGCTCTGCTGTTATCCCGCATTTAAATTTATTATTGCACGTTCTTCTGTCTCAATTTTCTTAAAGTAATACGAACTTTACACTTGGTCAGTTTTTTCTAAGGGGATTCGTAAACTACTACCTTTTTACAAACTGCCCAAGTGCAAAGTCCGTATTACTTTAAGAAAATTGAGACAGAAGAACGTGCAATAATAAATTTAAGTGCGGGATTACAGCAGCAGCAATAAACGTGGCCCCAATAATAGCTATCACTACTTCCATAGGGGGAATTTTTTGGTTGAAAAGTGGAACTTGGCCTTTTTTCAATCATAATATTTGGTGAGATATTTCATTTAATAGAAAACGAAAGAAAAAAAAAATGTATGCATCGTCCGGGAATCGAACCCGGGTCGCCCGCGTGGCAGGCGAGCATTCTACCACTGAACCAACGATGCTCAATGTTAAATCTAACAGTTTTATTTATAATAATATCGACTCTTAGATTCTCCCTAGGTAGATATTAGAGCAAAGATAATTGTTGACTTAACGAAGTGAGGTCATGTATTAACTCCACGATTCTTCTTTGAACTTCTGTTTAACTGTATGTTTTTTCCACGATAATTTTTGAAAGCCTTGTCTAAATAACATTTTTTCTTCTCTTTTATGGGTATACCCCCGGTTAAGTTATTTTCGCCTTCAGAGGTATTGACCCTTTTGTACTCTGTGAGAAATGCCATTTGGATTTGAATGAATCTACCACAGAAACTATCCTCTATTACAATTGAATTTGGCACTCCCTTAAAAACAAAAAAAACCTGTTATCCTTTACTAAATGGATTAAAAAAGGTTTATATTGTTTTCAAACTGAGGTGAGTTAAATACTGAATGTTCAGGATTGCATTTATTCGGCATTCATTTTGATAAAATACTATATCAATTCACCAAAAATGTCAAAAAGTTTTTAATCAAAGTTAACAAAATTCATCCTCTCCTCAGGACATCTTTTACTCGTACCTATGCTAAACACTCATATTATCAGCCTATTCAACCAAATTAAATCTATTCTACAGAAAACACAACACAATATGGAAAGGAGCATGCTAGGCATAACCAGATAAGTACAGAAAAGGCTTAAAGGAACACATGGGGCGTGGGGGGTTAGAACGAAAGAAGAGTATGTTATCATGAGAATGAAAAGACTGAAATGGAGATGGTCGAGGCATATAGGAAGAAGATTGACAAGTAAGATTTGAAGTGTTGCAAAAGGAATAAATTTCGAACTAGAAGACCACTCAAAACTAGATAAAAAGATGAAGTAAAGAAGACAGCAGGAAAATAATGGCAAACGACTATAATGGATAGGCATTTGTTGTTTATTCATCAATTGAGGATGGATTTAATTTAGATTCGAATCTCCGAACCTCGATGCGAGATCCTTATAATAATAATAAAGCCCTCTTGCAATCTTTTATAGAGCAGGGGCCTACCTCATTGTGAGGGTTGGAGTGGATCAGCTTTTTTTTATTATTTTTTATGTCCTTAAATTTTTTCAATCTATTTTTAATTTAATTTGGTTTTATTAGTGTATACATTTTCTGTACACCGTTTTGTAAATTTTTACTGCATATATAAAATAAACTACTTTCACTTATCTATGTTTTCCTAAAGATCAAATATATCATTTCCTATTGCTTTTGGGCCATATTTTCAGTATTTCATTTTTGAAGTTTGGAAATATTTGGAGCCATGGGGTCCAAAAAACCGATATTTCCGACGTACTACGTACACCGTACGTACGGAATCGTGTGCAGAGCTCTGGAAGCCAAACTACTAGTCCGATTTTGATGAAATTTGGTACAGGTCATCTTTGGGCAAAAAGTCTGACCCATATTTTTCTTTTTCTCGATATCGCCCTCAGGGGCGCCTCTAGCGGCCCGAATAGCCGTTTTAGGACCGAATCTCTAAAATCCAAACCACATAAGCAATTTTGATGAAATTTAAAATCAGTAATTATGGAACCATTTTATCTAAAATAAATGGTCTGGACGCCAGGGGCCAAAATGGTCCCTAAAATGGAAATCCCTTTTAAAATAAAACAGATCAGTAATTTCACATGATTTTTTTTTTAAAAAATAATGTCTAGAGCCGCCAGGGATAATTCAACGTATTGGAAATTATATAACCACTGTTTTTAACCTTTTATTCAGAGTTCCCCCATCGGTTTAGGATCAAGAACGTCGCAATTGGACCAAAGTCCCATGTGGGTGCGTTTTTTGACAGGGGCATCGCCAGTGCGCCTGTCAAAAAATGAAAAAAAATTAAATTCGTCCAATTTTGATAAAATTTGGTATGCACATGCATCCAAGTATTATATTTGACAATTTTTGGTGTTTTTTAGATTTTTGCATTTGGGGCTTCGGCCGGGCCCCAAATATGAGAAAAACATAAATTTTGTCTGATTTTGATAAAATTTGGTATGCACTGTTCCTCAAGTACTATAATTGACATATTTTGATAATTTGATATGCATAGGCATCCAAGTATTATATTAGAAAATTTTTGGTGTTTTGTCTGATTTTGTCTGATTTTGATAAAATTTGGTATGCAATTTTGCCCAAGTACTATAATTGACATCTTTTGGTATTTTGTAGTAACTTTGGTTTTGGGGCCCCGGCAGGGGCCCACAAATGAAAAAACATAAAATTCGTCCGATTTTGATCAAATTTGATATGCACAGCCACCTTTGACAATTTTTGGTGTTTTTTTAGATTTTTTGCATTTGGGGCCCCGGTCGGGCCCCAAATATGAAAAAAAACATAAATTTTGTCTGATTTTGATCAAATTTGGTATGCACTGTTCCTCAAGTACTATAATTGACATATTTTGATAATTTGATATGCATAGGCATCCAAGTATTATATTAGAAAATTTTTGGTGTTTTGTCTGATTTTGTCTGATTTTGATAAAATTTGGTATACACAGCCACCAAAGTATTATATTTGACAATTTTTTGTGTTTTTTTAGATTTTTTGCATTTGGGGCCCCGGCCGGGCAGCCGAAGGCTGCAAAATCTTTCAAAATAATACTGTCACTAAAGAGCAAATTCCACAGCCGGAGGCTGCAAAATCTTTCAAAATAATACTGTCATTAAAGAGCAAAGTCCGCAGCCGAAGGCTCCAAATATTTTCAAAATAATACTGTCACTAAAGAAAAAAGTCCACAGGCGAATGCTGCAAAATCTTTCAAAATAATACTGTCACTAAAGAGCAAAGTCCGCAGCCGAAGGCTCCAAATATTTTCAAAATAATATTGTCACGAAAGAGCAAAGTCCGCAGTTCAAAATAATACTGTCACTAAAGAGCAAAGTCCGCAGCCGAAGTCTGCAAAATCTTTCAAAATAATACTGTCACTAAAGAGCAAAGTCCGCAGCCGAATGCTGCAAAATCTTTCAAAAAAATACTGTCACAAAAAAGCAAAGTCCACAGCCGAAGGCTACAAAATCTTTCAAAATAAGACTGTCACTAAAGAGCAAAGTCCTCAGCCGGAGGCTGGAAAATCTTTTTAAAATACTGCCATCACTAAAGAGCAAAGTCAACAGCCGAAGGCTGCAAAATCTTTCAAAATAATACTGTCACTAAAGAGCAAATTCCACAGCCGAATGCTGCAAAATTTTTCAAAATAATACTGTCAGTATAGAGAAAAGTCCGCAGCCGAAGGCTGCAAAATCTTTCAAAATAATACTGTCACTAAAGAGCAAAGTCCGCAGCCGAAGGCTGCAAAATCTTTTTGAAATAATCCTATCACTAAAGAGCAAAGACCACAGCCGAAGGATGCAATATCTTTCAAAATAATACTGTCACTAAAGAGCAAAGTCCGCATCTGAAGTCTGCAAAATCTTTCAAAATAATACTGTCACTAAAGAGCAAAGTCAGCAGCCGAAGGCTTCAAAATCTTTCAAAATAATACTGTCACTAAAGAGCAAAATCATTTAAAATAATACTATCACTATTCCACAGCCGAATGCTGCAAAATTTTTCAAAATAATACTGTTACTAAAGAGCAGAGTCCGCAGCCGAATGCTGCAAAATTTTTTAAAAATAATACTGTTACTAAAGAGCAGAGTCCGCAGCCGAATGCTGCAAATTATTTCAAAATAATACTGTCACTAAAGAGCNNNAGTCCGCAGCCGAAGGCTGCAAAATCTTTCAAAATAATATTATCACTAAAGTACAAAGCCCGCAGCCGAAGGCTGCAAAATCTTTTTAAAATAATGCCATCACTAAAGAGCAAAGTCCGCAGCCGAAGGCCGCAAAATCTTTTTAAAATAATGGTCAACATCAACAGAAAATAGAAATATAACTATAATATCACTAAAAGACTTAAAACTCTCTGATGGAATGATTAAGGAAGAGAAAGTCTAGTACGGTTTTCCGTACCATTTTTTTCTTTCCATATACTTCTGTCCCTTGCATCTCTAATCCACGAGAACCAAATTCATTTTTAATTTCATCTGACCATCTTTTCCTCTGTCTTCCACGGTTTCCTTCTTATCCAGCGGTATCCATTCGGTTGGTTTTTTACTGCATCTTTCTTTCTTTGTACGTCCTACGTGTCCAGCCCATTTAAATTCAATTTTTTTGTGATCTTTTCGGCTCTCTTAGTTTTTAGTTTATTATTTATATCCAAATTTTTTATCTTTCGTTCCTTTTTAATGTTTAAGAGAGATCTATGCATTTTATTTTGTGTGATTGCGATTTTACTCGCATAGGCTTGAGTCAATGCCCAGGTTTGACATCCGTAAGTAAGGGTTGGCAGAATGCAGCTCTCTAGAACTTGCTTTTTTATTCCAATCGAATAGTTACCTTTGACTATGTTCTTTAAAGACACTTTGTTTTTTCCATGCCAGGCTAATTCTTCTGGATACTTCTTGGCTTTGCCTATAATTTGTGGAGATGAGTTGACCTAGGTACGTATTCCAATTCTCTGTTTTTTAATTATATAGGGTTTCTTAGTTTGTCTTTTGGATTTCGTGGTATTCATTTTCAGACCTCTCGCTTGACCGACTTCATTAATTTCATTCAGCATTTTCTCTAGCTCTGTGGAGGAGTTGGAGAACAGTACAATATCATCGGAAAATCTCAAATTTGTCAATAGTGAGCCGCAAATCTTTATTCCATTGCCGTCCCAGTCTAAATCATTAAATATCCCCTATAGTACAGCACTGAAGAGATTGGGGGAGAGGGGACAACCTTGCTTTACACCCTTTTGGGTACTGAACCTTTTTTTCGAAGGATACATAGGCTTTACTATTTTTATATATTTCTTTTAGGACTCTTAGCTTTTTTCTAGAGCTTTTCATATATGTTTATGTTTTATCGAGTCGAACGCATGGGAATAATCTTTAAAAGCTAGGTATATCGGGATATTATACTCTTGGGTTTTTTTTAATAATAGATTAACTGTATGCAGGTGATCTGTTGTGGAGTAACCTGGCCTAAAACCTGCTTGATCCGTGCTTTGATTTTCTTCGAGAAGTTTTTTAGGTCGTCTTTGTATTGCTTTCATGAGAACCTTATGATTCGCCAAATGAACGTAATTGTGAGTCTTGAGAAGATAAGTATTTTTTATTTGTTCAAATTTTAATTTTCTTTTTAGCAGCGAACGTGTTCAGGGATAATGATAAATAATTTGCTTGTTTAAAATGCATAAATAAAGCCTAATGTCTAATGGTGTATCGTGTAAATTAAAAATCACACAATAGGAGAAATATGAGTGGCTCACAAAGACATTTAGGGAAAAACATATGAATGTTGTTGTTCTGCGAGATCTTCAGGATTCTTCTTTGAACAGGTGGTGTTTATTTTATTTCAGAAGGACTCTAGGGAATTTAGAAGCATGACAATAACATTTACCATTCTCTTTGGGATTTTGGGAGATAGAGTGCTGTTCAAGAATGGCGTTCAAATTGGAGCCGTAGAATTTTTTCATTCAATAAATTTCTTGACAAAGCGATTCATACATTTTACTCCGTAGCATCGGAGAGGCAGATTCCATTTTTAACAATAGCCTGGCCGTTAGAATTATAAAGCAATGTTATGCCGCATTACAGTCAACACTTTTTAGTGGCATAATTTTTCTGTCTCCCATTATATATTCCTGATTTTCTGGGGCATCGTCAAGGAAGTTCAAAATTTGAAATATAACAAATGGTCAAAAAAAATCTTTGTCACAAAATATTTCTATGAAAATCTTATTGAAAATAGTGTGATTATTCTACAATTTCTTGGGTTACTGATGTCCTTATATTGTAGTAATTCTCATGGTTCTTGAGTTCCTACGATAGGGACATTCCACCCACAAATCAAATAAATGTACCTAAGTAAAAAAAAGAAAAAAAGTTCTTGATTTCATTGTGAATTTTTTTTTTAAAGAATAGATAAATGATATCTAGTAAATAAAAACTCTTGTTAAAAAATATTTAACTTGCAATGTCATATATCTATCTGGCTACTATTGAACACTATCCTATGTCAAATGTAAATTGCCGTGATTCCTATTGAGGTATAAAATGAAATCTCCTTTGAATATTAATGAAATTATTATGCAACCTGAGGACACTGTGAACATCATGAGATACATCAAAGCAATCATCAAACACACTTAATGATGAGTGCTCTAAACCAAACCATTTTATTTGTTGTATATTTTGTAGTTCACTGCCAGTTTCTATTTCACCCTCCCTATTTCTCTTCTCCCTCTACTTCAAAATTAAGCTTCTCAGTCAGTTAC
Source organism: Pachypsylla venusta (assembly GCA_012654025.1). Classification (NCBI taxonomy): domain Eukaryota; kingdom Metazoa; phylum Arthropoda; class Insecta; order Hemiptera; family Aphalaridae; genus Pachypsylla; species Pachypsylla venusta. The sequence continues at coordinate 13,304 of JAAEEI010000144.1, forward strand.
CATGAAGTCATTGAGTGTGCTATTGAAATATTGTTGGAAGTTCAAAAGTAGTGAAACATAATAAAATCTTTCATTTAATAACGAAGTATAATAATTATTGAAATTAAAACAGCTTTAGTGAAGATGTACAAATCACATTTTAATATTTTTCAATTTTAGATTCAGTACTGCTTTCTTTGTTCGTCTTGTGTAGCCAATAAAAACAATATTTACTACTTGTTACCGTCTCTGTGGCAGGGTGCGCATCATACTCGGCTTTCATGAGTGAGGTACCGGGTTCGAATCCTGGTCGGGTCGAGAATTTGAAAAAGGTTGTTTCGAATATTCTACTTGGTCCGGTTGTGTTTGGGGTTAACTCACCCTCCTGAGGACAATTCAGTAGCTATGATAATAGCGCCAAGTGGTAGCATTGTGAGGTAATTGTTAAGTATAGTTTGGTGATAGTAAAAAAAACTCTTAATGCTATGATGTCCACAAAATTGTGATATAATGACACACAGAAAAATACATTTACTACATAATATGCGATGGGGGAATGTACCCATCATCTAGAATCAAGACGACAGACGAACTTTCTCTGTCAATCTCATTTTTTCTCTAATCGCGTTTCTCTATAAATTTCTCCCATTTTAGTTCTAACTATATTTTTACATGTCTTATACTGCCCAGTGATAATACGAAGTAAAATGATCCAAATATTTTGATTAGTTTCATTTTGATGACTCACCTCCATGACAACGCCTCTGACCAAACTGCCGTCTACAAAGGCTGCTGTGCAGCCTTTGTAGCTTCACTGAGATAGGACTATTTCTATTTTCAAAACTGAAATATGAACTGCTTCGGGAGAAAAAAATGGAGTGATGAAGTGATCAGGTCGACTGTTTTAAAGACTTTTTGACTGTAAGGATACTAACTACTTATGTTACTCAAAAGATGTAAATAATGTATTGAAGTTAAGGGAGAGTATGTTGAAAAATAAGACAGAGTGGGTTTTTATTTTCCTTCTCTATCTAAGTTAGGTCACGAACATTTGCATTTCTGAATACTTTATTTTGTAATGTACATATGTACTACTTCTTGTTCTTGAAATTTTAAAGTACATTGTAGTTAAATTGGCCACGGGCCCTAAATCAGACAAGGCGCTCGCGAATTATCGTGGATGGGTTCAACCCCCCCCCAAATTTTTGAAAAGGTTTGATTTTTCCTATAATCCCTATACGCGGTAAACTCCCTTTACATGAAACCCTCCCCGAACGACAAACGAGTCTTTTAAAGAATGATCGTGAAGATAATCTTGATCGCTCGTCGTTTGATTGCAAGAAATTACACTTTCGGACAATGGTTTCTTTATGGGAATTGTAGAATTATCGTTTAACTTTGACTATTAAATTATTATATTTGCAAATATAATTATTTAATAGTCAACGAATTTACCATGTTGAATACACCGATTCCTGTCTATGAAGTTAAGCAACGTGGAGCTTGTTAAATGCTACTAAGTAGCATTTGTTGATTGCTGCGAAACAACAGGCTACAAAAAAAAGTACTTCAAAAAGCTACTAAAAAAAAAAAAACTTACGCATCTTTTCATTTTAATCTATTCTTAAAATTCCAAACTATTGTCTCACATATATTTGTAGGAAATATACGAAGCACCCATTGTCAATATAAAGTGTGCTTTACTTTTTACACCCCCTTTAATCTACTACAATGCTTTCTAATTCCCTCTAATTAGAATGATTTTTCTTTTCAAATTCAATTCCAGACATCCCAAAAAATTATTTCTTTCCAATCATGTATTAAAGAGGTCACGTGTCCTTTATTCATAAAGTTCTATAAAATCGAATCTAATAGTTGCCGGAAATGACGTGCAACCAACATCCGATATTGAACGGCGGGGCGGGCGTTAGAAATTTTCCTTTTTGTAAAAAATGTAAAATCACACTCCCAACAGAAAATATTTACTGTCCTGGAGGCATCTCATGAAAGTGGAACAGCTTTAGCATCCTGTTTCCTTCTTTCATGTGGCAGTCTAATTTATATATTTTTATACTGTGTAACAAAGCGTACAGAAACGCCTAAAACACAACATGTAAAGAATTACCTAACAATGTACAGAATTGCCTAACACACAATAGACATCTATTGGTGTGCAATTATAATCGATCAAGGCGACTTTCCCAAGTGTAACTACATAAATAATATAATAAAATCTCGCAATACTCCTGGTCTAGTGGGTATCACATTGGCATTGATTATTATTAGTTCTGTGCTACCCACAGAAATAATTGTAAAGAGGTAAAACCTTACCTAGAGATTACCATCCGGGGATCCCGCCCGAAAATGGCTAAAATATTGATCCCGGGATTCGCCATCCAATCCCGCGATTTTCGGAATTGACAGTGGTATAATAAAAACAAAGAAAAAACATACTTTTTTATTGAATTTAAAAATGAGGTCCCAATACATCAACCTTGAACGTTACATGAAAGTCGATGTGCTGCCATTAGCCATGCAATAAAAATGTATTCACTTGTTTCAGTTTCTTTTTATCTTCTGACTTGTAGTGTGCAAAGGCTTAATTTTTAATTATTATTATTATTTATTGTGTTTCAGGGGGTTAAAAACTACTGACACATTATAAATTACTGACACATTATAAATTTGGGAAGCAAAATACCCCCCACCCCTAATATTCAAACAAAAATATAAACATAAAAAAAAAGTTAGTCAAAACATAAAATAGATTAACAAAAATTTGAATAAACTGCAATATTAAAAGGATCTGTAAACATCTAACTTCTTTTTTGAAAGTACCAACTTATGTTTGGTTTGATTTTAAAATGGACGGTCTTATATCGCTGAAAAAAGGTTCAGATCCTTCCAGGGGCGTACACAGGATTTTTTTTCGGGGGGGGGGGCTGGGCAAAAGGTACCTATACCATAACAGCATCGTGGCGTTGAACCCATCTAGTTTCACAGAGAGATAATGTAAACAATGTGAGAGCCAACGATCATACCACGTTGAATATACCAGTTCCCGTCAGATCATGGAAGTTAAACAACGTCGGGCGTGGTCAGTACTTGGATGGGTGACCGCTTGGGAACACCACGTATCATTGGCTTGGTAGCTGTTATAGGCGCCCGGAATAGATTTCGAAATGCGCTCGCCCTCCCACAACGATAATATAATCGAATGTTTATAGATATAAAAGGCGTAGCAAAGCCCTATAAGACCGGCATCTAGGGCGGTCCGCCCCACAGTTCCTACGCCTGTGCCTATTAGGTAATGTACTCTATCGTGCCCAAGATATAGGTTTTTTTTTTAACTCCTTCAGTATTTGTCTTCTTTAAGAGGTTTGGATTTCTTCTGTTTTTCTACATCACCCAGGAGGTAACAGAACATATCCATTCTTTTTTTAGAGGAAATCGCCAAAAGCTCTAAAGAAACG
>JAAEEI010000145.1:0-16637 GCA_012654025.1 Pachypsylla venusta
GACAATCCAGCCTTGCATTAGTTTTCTTGCTATGGTCTCAGCAGTGCTATCTTCCATGAGCAGAACCTCTGGCCATCGAGTAAATCGGTCAATCATAGTGAGACAATAACGCTGACCGTTTGACAATCCAGCCTTCCATTAGTTTTCTTGCTATGGTCTCAGCAGTGATCTCTTCCATGGGCAGAACCTTTGGCCATCCAGTAAATCGGCCAATCATAGTGAGACAATAACGCTGACCGTTTGACAATCCAGCCTTGCATTAGTTTTCTTGCTATGGTCTCAGCAGTGATCTCTTCCATGGGCAGAACCTCTGGCCATCGAGTAAATCGGTCAATCATAGTGAGACAATAACGCTGACCGTTTGACAATCCAGCCTTCCATTAGTTTTCTTGCTATGGTCTCAGCAGTGCTATCTTCCATGGGCAGAACCTCTGGCCATCGAGTAAATCGGTCAATCATAGTGAGACAATAACGCTGACCGTTTGACAATCCAGCCTTCCATTAGTTTTCTTGCTATGGTCTCAGCAGTGCTATCTTCCATGGGCAGAACCTCTGGCCATCGTGTAAATCGGTCAATCATAGTGAGACAATAACGCTGACCGTTTGACAATCCAGCCTTCCATTAGTTTTCTTGCTATGGTCTCAGCAGTGATATCTTGCATTGGCAGAACCTTTGGCCATCCAGTAAATCGGTCAATCATAGTGAGACAATAACGCTGACCGTTTGACAATCCAGCCTTCCATTAGTTTTCTTGCTATGGTCTCAGCAGTGATATCTTGCATTGGCAGAACCTTTGGCCATCGAGTAAATCGGTCAATCATAGTGAGACAATAACGCTGACCGTTTGACAAGGGCAGGGGGCCAAACGATATCAATGTGGATGTAGGAAAACCGTTCATTTGGAGTTTCAATATGCTGAGGTGAAATTAAAACAATTAAAACAAAAACTGCTCACTTATAATATGAAAATAAATAAATGTACAAAAACTGCTCACTTATAATATGAAAATAAATAAATGTACAAAAACTGCTCACTTATAATATGAAAATAAATAAATGTACAAAAACTGCTCACTTATAATATGAAAATAAATAAATGTACAAAAACTGCTCACTTATAATATGAAAATAAATAAATGTACAAAAACTGCTCACTTATAATATGAAAATAAATAAATGTACAAAAACTGCTCACTTATAATATGAAAATAAATAAATGTACAAAAACTGCTCACTTATAATATGAAAATAAATAAATGTACAAAAACTGCTCACTTATAATATGAAAATAAATAAATGTACAAAAACTGCTCACTTATAATATGAAAATAAATAAATGTACAAAAACTGCTCACTTATAATATGAAAATAAATAAATGTACAAAAACTGCTCACTTATAATATGAAAATAAATAAATGTACAAAAACTGCTCACTTATAATATGAAAATAAATAAATGTACAAAAACTGCTCACTTATAATATGAAAATAAATAAATGTACAAAAACTGCTCACTTATAATATGAAAATAAATAAATGTACAAAAACTGCTCACTTATAATATGAAAATAAATAAATGTACAAAAACTGCTCACTTATAATATGAAAATAAATAAATGTACAAAAACTGCTCACTTATAATATGAAAATAAATAAATGTACAAAAACTGCTCACTTATAATATGAAAATAAATAAATGTACAAAAACTGCTCACTTATAATATGAAAATAAATAAATGTACAAAAACTGCTCACTTATAATATGAAAATAAATAAATGTACAAAAACTGCTCACTTATAATATGAAAATAAATAAATGTACAAAAACTGCTCACTTATAATATGAAAANTACTCATATTTAAATAAATTCTCCTATAGTCTGTCCTGTAGGTTTTTCATGACAACCCATATACTTTGTGGTACAAATTAACGTCTATAAAGTGTATTAGATGTGTTGTGCTTTGGTCTCAGAAATTATATGAAAAAAAACAAAAACAAATGTGTGTACATATGTGCGCGCGTGAGAAGTTATAATTATTTTTAAAAATAAATTTAATAATATTTTTTTAAAAAAAACGTACTACCCCACCCGGGAGTGAACTCAGAACCTACCAACTATGAAACAGACTCCACCCATCATTTTTTCATAACTAACTCCATCTTCATCATTTTTTCATAACTAACTTCATCTTCATCATTTTTTCATAACCAACTCCATCTTCATCATTTTTTTCATAACCAACTCCATCTTCATCATTTTTTCATACCTAACTCCATCTTCATCATAAATTTTGTGTTACACTGATGCGGTAATAATTTTGTGTTACACTGTTGCGGTAATAATTTTGTGTTACACTGATGGGGTAATAATTTTGTGTTACAGGTGCGCGCGCATCTTAAAATTTCACTCTTATCATTTTTTTTTTTTTTTTCATAACGCGCCTAAAGTTAACTTCAAAAAGATAAATATGATTATATCTTGTTACATTGGGACCTCACTGAAGGTGTCTGTATGAACACAGAGGGTCAATACACAATAGATCACAATAGAATTACTTGAAAATTGTTTGTTCGTGAAGTATGAAGGAGCTTGAATTCAACGAACCATAGAGATCAAGTATACACAAATCTGATTCGTTTTATTAAATAAATTAAAACAATTAAACATGTAGTTTGCAACACAGTGGCGGATTTACATATTTGCCGCCTGTAGGCTATTCAAAATTTGCCACCCCTCCCGACCTTTACATTGAAAACTCGACATTGGAAATTCCAGCCCATTACTATACTTTCCTTTTTGTATCATCATATTTTGTATGATGTTCGAATCACACGAAATTCCTTATCTAGTTTTCAATAAAAAAAAACGAGTTTTGAGGTGCCCAGAGCCCAAATTTCAAGTTTCACGCATTGCTAGGTTCGTGAAAACCGCTAAAAAGCGACAAAAAGAAAGCCAAGGGAAGATTCCATTTCAACCACAAGTATCATTTTACATTCAATGCGTAAAATTGATATAGGCACCCAATTTTATGCCTTACCGTTCTCTTTTTAGGCAGGAATCGCCATAAATCGGCCGAAAATCGTCAAAAACGGTATATTATACCAAAGGTGTCTTTTTGCAATCAATGCATAAAAGTATAATGAATTGGTACCAAAATTTCAAACTCTTGCTGTTACCATTCTCTCTTTGGTGGTATCAACTAAATCCGATAAAAAAAATCGCCAACCGTAATTTCGATTTCTATGAAATCGTAGTTTGTGCCAGACATAAGTCTCTTTCAAGTCTCTAGCGCTTACCGTTCTTGAGATACTAATACATAAAAAAAAAAAAAAATCTCAAACAGGGGCCTCGCAACTGAGCCACGATGTTCTATGGATGTAGAATGAGAAAATACAATATTTAAATATAACTCTCATCATTTTTCATAACTAACTCCATCTTCATCATTTTTTCATAACTAACTCCATCTTCATCATTTTTTCATAACTAACTCCATCTGCATCATTTTTTCATAACTAACTCCATCTTCATCATTTTTTCATAACTAACTACATCTTCATCATTTTTTCATAACTAACTCCATCTTCATCATTTTTTCATACCTAACTCCATCTTCATCATTTTTTCGTAACTAACTGCATCTTCATCATTTTTTCATAACTAACTCCATCTTCATCATTTTTTCATAACTAACTCCATCTTCATCATTTTTTGCCTACTCAGCCTATTGGTAAATCCAGCACTGTTGCAACAACAAACAAGAACAAAGATATGTTCATAACAAATAATTCACAAACAAACAAACATGGACTGCGCCGAGTGCGAGTGCGGGTGTGCCCCTTGTATAAACATTGCGATGACTGTTTCAATCAAACCTTTCAATAATTGCGGGCGTTGGTTAATTAATTGACTATTATTGGAATCATATATGATGTTATGACAAAAGATTGGAGAATGGAAATTTGCGCTGCATCATTCAGTGTTCTTTATGTATGGTGCGGCAATTAGTTCTCCCTCATTTTAAAAAATTGTGGGAGGGGAAGTAATAGTAGGAGTAGCGTGGGGTTTGTGATATTCAACAAGAAATGACATATATATAGATTATGACAAAAGATTGGAGAATGTAAATTTGCGCTGCATCATTCAGTGTTCTTTATGTATGGTGCGGCAATTAGTTCTCCCACATTTTAAAAAATTGTGGGAGGGGAAGTAATAGGGGGAGGAGCNTTGAGACATGCGAGTTCTTTCGATGTTGACACGTTGTCCATCCTATTCAAAATTCTGGTTAGGAGTAGACTAGAATACGCCACTGTCATCTGGGCACCAAATTCTCAACTCCTTATCAGAAAAATAGAATCCATTCAAGACAGATTTGTGAGGTCTATGTTCTTAAAACTAAATGGGTTTTATCCATCATATCCTGAACCCATTTCTTATTCATCCCTTATAGAACATCTTAACATCGAAACCCTGGACAGCAGAAGAACGCTACAACAACTTATGTTCATATACAACATCCTGAATAATAACATTGACTGTCCAGGCTTAGTCGATAAAATCCCTTTTGCAGTCCCTAATATTCGACTAAGAAACAATAATTTCTCCCCGTTCAACATTGACAGAGCTTGCATGAAATTGATATATCTCAAATCCCCTCTAATAAAATCCATGGATATATTCAATCAGGAGTTGGGCATATACAGTATGAACAACATAGAATACAGAAATAAATGTAAAGAAATACTGTACTAAATTTCAAACTATATTGCCTAAGTAAGTGCAGCCAATCTCAGGCAGCGTTTAGTCAATCAGATAAAAAAAAAAAGTTTAAGATATGGCCGTGACTGTCCGATTTTGGTGAATAAATTAGTAATTTAGCCGTAACTCGAGAACGACTTGATAATTTTCCTGGGGGTCGTAGATCATGATTTTGAGGGGGGTCCATTCCCATATATTTTTCGCTATCTGCTACCCTTTGGGTTGTAGTATTGTAACAGACAACCCCTCATACAAATTTCTGATTTATACAGAGTGTTCAAAAAGTCCCACAACGGATTTTTTTCTGAAAGTTGGGTAAACAGGCACCAACTACCGATTTTTAAATTGAAACCCCTATTTTTATATTTCATATTCAAATTTTACGTCAAATTCTACACACAATCGACTCCTCACTCGATACTTTGATCAAACGGATCTCTGATCAAACCCGCCCAATCATTGATTTTTCTTCGGAATAAAAGTGATAAAACCAAGAGTGTAATACATCAAATCAGTCAAGTTTTTTATGCTGAATCTCGTGGTACCATCGGTTTTTCATTTTTTACACTTTTTATCCAAGGAGGGTAAAATTTCATTTTTGAAAAAAAAATTCTATAAGTACCTATAAAAGTTTACCATTAGTGCCATTCAGGGTTTTTTGTTACATATTTCTTATTATTTGACAAATTTATATTAGACATCCTGTTGGTACTTTAAAAAAAATACTACCGTTATTTATGACGAGATTTTCAAGGAAACTTGTAAATCTCGTCATTTTCAAGGAAACTTGTAAATCTCGTCATCTTCAAGGAAACTTATAGCTTAGACATTTTCAAGGAAACTTGAAGCTTAGACATTTTCAAGCAAACTTGTAGCTTAGACATTTTCAAGGAAACTTGAAGCTTAGACATTTTCAAGGAAACTTGAAGCTTAGACATTTTCAAGGAAACTTGAAGCTTAGACATTTTCAAGGAAACTTGTAGCTTAGATATTTTCAAGGAAACTTGTAGCTAAGACATTTTCAAGGAAACTTGAAGCTTAGACATTTTCAAGGAAACTTGAAGCTTAGACATTTTCAAGAAAACTTGAAGCTTAGACATTTTCAAGGAAACTTGTAGCTTAGACATTTTCAAGGAAACTTGTAACTTAGACATTTTCAAGGAAAATTGAAGCTTAGACATTTTCAAGGAAACTTGAAGCTTAGACATTTTCAAGGAAACTTGAAGCTTAGATATTTTCAAGGAAACTTGTAGCTTAGACATTTTCAAGGAAACTTGAAGCTTAGACATTTTCAAGGAAAGTTGTAGCTTAGACATTTTCAAGGAAACTTGTAGCTTAGACATTTTCAAGCAAACTTGTAGCTTAGACATTTTCAAGGAAACTTGAAGCTTAGACATTTTCAAGGAAACTTGAAGCTTAGACATTTTCAAGGAAACTTGTAGCTTAGATATTGTCAAGGAAACTTGAAGCTTAGAAATTTTCAAGGAAACTTGTAGCTAAGACATTTTCAAGGAAACTTGAAGCTTAGACATTTTCAAGGAAACTTGTAGCTTAGACACTTTCAAGGAAACTTGTAGCTTAGACATTTTCAAGGAAACTTGAAGCTTAGACATTTTCAAGGAAACTTGTAGCTTAGACATTTTCAAGGAAACTTGAAGCTTAGACATTTTCAAGGAAACTTGTAGCTTAGATATTTTCAAGGAAACTTGTAGCTTAGACATTTTCAAGGAAACTTGTAGCTTAGACATTTTCAAGGAAACTTGAAGCTTAGACATTTTCAAGGAAACTTGAAGCTTAGACATTTTCAAGGAAACTTGTAGCTTAAACATTTTCAAGGAAACTTGTAGCTTAGACATTTTCAAGGAAATTTGAAGCTAAGACATTTTCAAGGAAACTTGTAGCTTAGACATTTTCAAGGAAACTTGTAGCTTTTGTAGTTATAAAGATAAAATTTACTGTGAAATTGCAAGTACAAAAGTTTACCATTCAAGGTTTTTGGTTACATATTTCTTTGCACCTAAATCTTTTGATTACCAATTATTATCTCCGAGTCACACGTTAGGAATAATTATTTTTATAATGACCTCATTAAAATTTTAATTAATATTTGTCTTTTACTTCTCCTGTTTCAGATACTCAAACACTTCGGCTCGTTATTTCTGTTTTATAAAAATCTGTATATGAGATTACCTCTACGCTGATAATGTCAATGTGATTTCCTGAAATAAAAGCGGTGAGTTTTATAATTTTAGACATGAGTCATTCCAAGAAAAAGTTTTAGGAATATTCCTTTGGATGTTAGCGACGCGAAGAGTTACAAAACAAACACATGGTATTATCATCATAATACAGAGTGTTCGAAAAGTCCCGCAAAGATTTTTTCATTTTATTTTTAACGGCTAAAGATAGAGACTTGAAATTTTATATGTAGTTTTAACACAAATTAATCTATTTTTTGGCGTAATTAAAATTTCTTCAGGGTGTCTCAAAAGTGGATAAACAGACATCAACTTTCGATTTTTAAAATTGAAACACTTATTTTTTATTTTATATTCAAATTCTACACACAATCGACTCCTCACTGGATACTTTGATCAAACAGATCTCTCATCAAACTCGCTCAGTCATTGATTTTTCTTCGGAATAAAAGTGATAAAACCAAGAGTGTAATATATCAAATCAGTCCAGTTTTTTTATGCTGAATCTCGTGGTACCATTGGTTTTTGATTTTTTACACTTTTTATACCCAAGGAGGGTAAAATTTAATTTTTGAAATTTTTACATTAACCAAAAATGAATTTCTGCCCTCCTTGGGTATAAAAAGTGTAAAAAATGAAAAAGCCAATGGTACCACGAGATTCAGCATAAAAAACTGGACTGATTTGATGTATTACACTCTTGGTTTTATCACTTTTATTCCGAAGAAAAATCAATGATTGGGCGGGTTTGATCAGAGATCCGTTTGATCAAAGTATTGAGTGAGGAGTCGATTTCGTGCAAAATTTAACGTAAAATTTGAATATGAGATAAAAAATAGGGGTTTCAATTTAAAAATCGAAAGTTAATGTCTGTTTATCTACTTTTGAGAGACCCTGTAGAAATTTTAATTACGCCAAAACATAAGATTAATTTGTGTTAAAACTACATATAAATTTTCAAGCCTCTATATTTAGCCGTTAAAAATAAAAAATAATCCGTCGCAAGACTTTTCGAACACTCTGTATAGCTAATACATTTTACTTGCTGTACAATTTCATGATAAAAAAAACTATTGCTTGTGGTTGATTTAATTGGTATCACTTAACATCCCAGCAAGTCTTTAGTTGCAGTTAAAAAAAATTGAACATTTCCAATAGCCTCAACGCCATATTATATACTTATTTATAATAATGTACATCAAAGCAAAAAGAATAAGTTTGCAACGATGCAATCAAAAGCAACAGATTGTGTCTTGTATTTGTGTATATATGTATATCAAATCGCAATGGGTAACTATTGCTACAGAAAGATAGAAAATTATGGGACCTATTAAATTTTCTTTTTGGTCTAATAAGAGAAAATATATTGAAGTGAACAACCTGTATATTATGTAATATTGTGCAGACGTCCTGTATATTTAGAGGACGTTTATTTGGTAGATGCCCCTTTTGTCAATTGGTTTTATTATGTTTTTCTGATCAAATAAGACGTTTTTGAAAATTGTCACTCGATACGAGTCAAGATCAACAGTCGGCCCATATTTGTAAATCGTGTCGAGTCATGTCGACTCACCTAAGTGATTCGAAAATTCCATCCCTACACTACAGTGCAAGTGGTTCATATTTATTATTGAACAACGTGGAAGCGCTCCGGCTGCCAATTCTCATACAATGAGCGTTGCCTATACAATTAGTCCACTCATATATGTGAATCGAGTCGAGTCATGTCGACTCACCTAAGTGATTCGAAAATCCCATCCCTACACTACAGTGCAAGTGGTTCATATTTATTATTGAACAACGTGGAAGCGCTCCGGCTGCCAATTCTCATACAATGAGCGTTGCCTATACAATTAGTCCACTCATATTTGTGAATCGAGTCGAGTCATGTCGACTCACCTAAGTGAGTCGAAAATCCCATCCCTATACGAGTAGACACATGAGTCGTCTTACGACTCTACTCACTCACGAGTCGAATCATCCTTTTGAAATGAGTCGACTCTTCAAAGAGTCGACTTACGAGTACCTTTTTTTTGTTGACTGATAAAGATAATAAAGGGAGAAATATGTTTCCGGGAGTTTGTTGTTTACTGAAGGAAAATGTTCTTTTATTCTGGTGACGATTGATTGTGATGTCTTTTTAATGTATTCACCGAAGTTGGGGTCGTTTATATGGTAAATGCCCCCCTTTTGTCAATTGGTTTTATTATGTTTTTCTGATCAAAAAAGACATTTTTGAAAATTGTCACTCGATACGAGTCAAGATCGAGAGACGACTCATATTTGTGAGTCGAGTCGAGTCATGTTAACTCACCTAAGTGAGTCGAAAATCTCATCCCTAGTACTGTTCCACTGATGTAGTGCTCTGTTTATGTTCGAGTGTCAGTGCCAACAGTTACTTATTGTCTTGATGATCTGGGGAACACTAGATCACCTTGGATGATTAAACACGCGTTCCAGAGGATTGACTTCTCTTTTCAGCCCCTGCAAAGATATATAGTCCGGGTACCAGACAGATACTATCATTTTTTTTTTTTGGAGCAAGTTACAAACTTAAAATGTGGTTTAATATAATCTTAGTAAACCCTCGCTGAACCTTGCTTAACTTTGTCTAGGTCATTCGGGACCCAAGTGGTCATTTTAAGTGTGATCTGCGGATCACAGAACGAGGTTAGACAAACAGACATATTATAATGGGCCCCTATGGATAGGAAGACTTAAAAAGAATTCTTTCAAGGCAACCCAAGTCCATGCCAGTCGTTTTACGACTGGCGACTAAAGAGGGTAGGAAAAGATATCTTTTCCATTGCCCGTGCAGAAAGCAAGGAGAAGCTTCTGCCTTATGCGTAAGTATTCTCAAGTATCAACAACTCATGGCGGGTTGTTGCAAACCAGCCCCGTGGCTGTTAACTCATGACGATGAATACAATTACCCCCTTCCTATATACAGAACCGGCAAATGATGAGGGAAATCCGTTCCGACCTTCAAACAGAAAAGAAGGAAGNTGTCTGGTCCCATAGTCAGTTTTATCAATTTCGTTTTATATTCAAAGTAGTTCTATCGTTAACATCAACTAAAGTGGATGTTGTAAATTAAATATTTCCACTGTGACCTTGACGGGAGTAATTATGAAATAACATGAAATCACAATCTATGAAATGTTAGGCCCCTTATTCCAATGCATTATGTTTAGCACTAGCAAAGATGGACATACCGTTAATGAAAACATAAATTGTACAAAAAAAAAAAAAAAAAAAACGGATTTCCGAAAATTTACTCACGTCGGCCGTGGTCAGTACTAGGATGGGTGACCGCCGGGGAACAACCATCGTATCGTTGGCTCTTTTTTCCGGCCCAACTCAGGCTGGGTGAGGTCAATGTGGGGTAGCTGGTTTGCAAGTTTCCAGCGAATGGACGGTAAAACCCCCGTCTTGAANAAAAAAAAAAAAAAAAAAAAAAAAATGAAAACGTTACAAAATATATATGATGATATAACCGAGGAAAAAATTGAAGTTAAAGTCGAGTTACCAAATTCAATGATTTCTCCCACTTTTGATTTACATTAATTATTTATTTATTATTCACATTTAAATAATTAATTCTAATTTATTATGTTATTGATTTATCGCGACAGTTATAACTGCGGAATTCCTTGTGGGAAGTTGTTATCAGTCCAACTTGGAAGAGAAGAGCAGGAAAATAACACGTGATATGAAAATTGCAACTTAAATGTTGTATATGTATATTTGTAACGTGTCATCGATTATCAAATTACGTCTCAATTCATGTAATCAATTCCTTATGTTTATTTGTAACGTGTCATCAATTATCAAATTACGTCTCAATTCATTTAATCTATTTCTTACGTTTATTTGTAACGTGTCATCGATTATTATAGTGCGTCTCAATTCATTTAATATATTCCTTATGTTTATTTGTAACGTGTCATCGATTATTATAGTGCGTCTCAATTCATTTAATCACTTCCTTATGTTTATTTGTAACGTGTCATCGATTATTATAGTGCGTCTCAATTCATTTAATCTATTCCTTATGTTTATTTGTAACGTGTCATCGATCATCAAATTACGTCTTAATTCATGTAATCTATTCCTTATGTTTATTTGTAACGTGTCATCGATTATTATAACTCAATTCATTTAATCTATTCCTTATGTTTATTTGTAACGTGTCATAGATTATTATAGTGCGTCCCAATTCATTTAATCTATTCCTTATGTTTATTTGTAACGTGTCATCGATTATCAAACTGCGTCTCAATTCATGTAATCAATTCCTTATGTTTATTTGTAACGTGTCATCGATTATTATAGTGCGTCTCAGTTCATTTAATCAATTCCTTATGTTTATTTTTAACGTGTCATCAATTATCATTCTGCGTCTCAATTCATGTAATCAATTCCTTATGTTTATTTGTAACGTGTCATCAATTATCAAATTGCGTCTCAATTCATGTAATCAATTCCTCATGTTTATTTGTAACGTGTCATCGATTATCAAATTGCGTCTCAATTCATGTAATCTATTCCTTATGTTTATTTGTAACGTGTCATCGATTATCAAATTGCGTCTCAATTCATTTAATCAATTCCTTATGTTTATTTTTAACGTGTCATCAATTATCGAATTACGTCTCAATTCATGTAATCAATTCCTTATGTTTATTTGTAACGTGCCATCGATTATCAAATTACGTCTCAATTCATGTAATCAATTCCTTATGTTTATTTGTAACGTGCCATCGATTATCAAACTGCGTCTCAGTTCATGTAATGAATTCCTTATGTTTATTTGTAACGTGTCATCGATTATCAAATTGCGTCTCAATTCATGTAATCAATTCCTTATGTTTATTTGTAACGTGTCATCAATTATCAAATTACTTCTCAATTCATGTAATCAATTCCTTATGTTTATTTGTAACGTGCCATCGATTATCAAATTACGTCTCAATTCATTTAATCAATTCCTTATGTTTATTTGTAACGTGTCATCGATTATCAAACTGCGTCTCAATTCATGTAATCTATTCCTTATGTTTATTTGTAACGTGTCATCAATTATCAAATTACGTCTCAATTCATGTAATCAATTCCTTATGTTTATTTATTTGTAACGTGTCATCGATTATAAAATTGCGCCTCAATTCATTTAATCAATTACTTATGTTTATTTGTAACGTGTCATCGATTATCAAATTGCGTCTCAATTCATGTAATCTATTCCTTATGTTTATTTGTAACGTGTCATCGATTATCAAATTGCGTCTCAATTCATTTAATCAATTCCTTATATTTATTTGTAACGTGTCATCAATTATCAAACTGTGTCTCAATTCATTTAATCAATTCCTTATGTTTATTTGTAACGTGTCATCGATTATCAAATTGCGTCTCAATTCATTTAATCAATTCCTTATGTTTATTTGTAACGTGTCATCGATTATCAAACTGCGTCTCAATTCATGTAATCAATTCCTTATGTTTATTTGTAACGTGTTATCTCGTATCAAATTGCGTCTCAATTCATGTAATCAATTCATTATGTTTATTTGTAACGTGTCATCGATTATCAAATTACGTCTCAATTCATGTAATCTATTCCTTATGTTTATTTGTAACGTGTCATGGATTATCAAATTTTGTCTCAATTCATTTAATCTATTCCTTATGTTTATTTGTAACGTGTCATCAATTATCAAATTACGTCTCAATTCATGTAATCAATTTCTTATGTTTATTTGTAACGTGTCATTAATTATCAAATTACGTCTCAATTCATTTAATCAATTCCCAATGTTTATTTGTAACGTGTCATCGATTATCAAATTGCGTCTCAATTCATGTAATCAATTCCTTATGTTTATTTGTAACGTGTCATCGATTATCAAATTGCGTCTCAATTCATTTAATCAATTCCTTATGTTTATTTGTAACGTATCATCAATTATCAAATTACGTCTCAATTCATGTAATCAATTCCTTATGTTTATTTGTAACGTGCCATCAATTATCAAATTACGTCTCAATTCATGTAATCAATTCCTTATGTTTATTAGTAACGTGTCATCAATTATCAAATTACATCTCAATTCATGTAATCAATTCCTTATATTTATTTGTAACGTGTCATCGATTATGAAATTGCGTCTCAATTGATGTGATCAATTCCTTATGTTTATTTGTAACGTGTCATCGATTATCAAATTGCGTCTCAATTCATGTGATCAATTCCTTATATTTATTTGTAACGTGTCATCGATTATCAAATTACGTCTCAACTGAATAATTGGTCACACCATTAGGTGGTTTAATTTGGGATATAATACCATGCAAAATTTCAAAACTCCTCGCAAAGCTGTTCAAAAGATATTCTGGTGGTCTTTAACTTTTAGGACACCCTGTATTAGTCTATCTTTTGTGGACTGAATATTAGGTTATAAGTCAGAACTCCACATAAAGCTGTTCAAAAGTGGTCAGAACTCCACATAAAGCTGTTCAAAAGGGGTCAGAACTCCACATAAAGCTGTTCAAAAGAGGTCAGAACTCCACATAAAGCTGTTCAAAAGATATTCGTTCAGGCGGTCTCGAACTTTTTGGACACACTGTATATCCAGGAATATCCTAGATCAAAAGGTTCATACGGAACACAAAGATACCTAATAACAGCTACCTATTTTCTGTTAAAATTATTTCCCAGTCAGCCTGATGTGGTATTCGAGGCGTTAGAAACGTGTTCAGTGGCATATGTTACAATATTGATATCGCATGTGTTTTTAACAATTTGATTAAACATGAGAGGTCTGTATTTTTCCTTTTTTTTTTATTGTTTTTTTCCTTTTTTTTACATGATTTTCCCCAAGGAAAGAAAATTGCAAAAAATGTACAAAACTTGAGTCTTCTAAAATTGCATTTCATTTGGGACAAAAGTTTGAATATCATTATTATTATTGTTTTATTTTGTACAACAACCGGTGTTTGTTGACACATTACAATACCTGAAACATAGTAAAAAATAATTAGAATACCTTAGTGATAGACNGTAGATCCTAGAGGGCTCCGGTTTTCTGTAATGAACTCGTATTAACAAGACCTTTAAAACAAGGTGTAACTTCTTGATTTTGAATCCAGCCGGTGCCAGCCTAAACGGCTGGACGATGCCATTTTTTATTTTTTTAGTCTAAAGCGAATCCCCCTTTAATCTAAGGGATACGTGTTTTTGCGTTTTCTTATATTTTCAGCCATTCTCGAGATACGGGGGGTGGGGTGAGTTTTTATGGATACCCTGTATAGTATATATGTATTTTAATTCAGACTGTCTGCTTTAAGGTTTGTGCCTCTAGAACCAACCATAAGTCGTAACAATTGGCAATAGACTTCTCAAGACGAAAACTTTGGTTTTCGTCACTAAAAAATTTACTAAAACTCTATCTCACTAAAAAATTTGGCGACAAATTCCAACAAGAAAAAAGCCCATTTCTGGACATCCAGGGGCTATCAACTTCCAACCCTGCCAATCCTTTCAGCACCGTGAATTTAGAATAACATTGATCCTACGGACACGACCGCTAATTAGCATTCAACCGCTAATCCTACGGACACTACCGCTAATTATAGGCAAACAATATTTTACATTTCAACCTAAGTTGTATTTTTCAATTTCTTGTATGAAATTGATATGAATAGGCACCATATTTCAAGTTTTACCTCTTTCCATTCTGGTTTTAGGTGGAACCGCCAAAAGGCGGCCTTCAACCGCTAATTAGCGGCCAACAATATATTACAATTCAAACTAAGTTTTATTTTTCAATTTCTTGTATGAAATTGATATGGATTGGCACCAAATTTCAAGTTCTAGCTCTTTCCATTCTGGTTCTAGGCGGAACTTCAACCGCTAATTAACGGCCAAAAATATTTTACACTTCAACCTAAGTTATATTTTTCAATTTGTAGTATACAATTGATATGAATAGGCATCAAATTTCAAGTTTTGGCTCTTTCCATTCTGGTTTTAGGTAGAACCGGCCAAAAAGCGGTCTTTACCCGCTAATTAGCGGCCAACAATATATTACACTTCAACCTAGTTGTATTTTGCAATTTCTTGTATGAAATTGATTTGAATAGACACCAAGTTTAAAGTTCTAGCTATTACCCTTCTCATTATAAGCAGGATATGCGATAACCACTAAAAAGCGGCATAAAACCGCCAACGGTATATTCGATTTCCACCAAAAGCTGATTTTACCGTTCATGTCCGTTGGGTCCGTTTGCAGGTATTTTATGTTGAGAAAATGTAACACGTAGATACTTATGTACAATTATGATAATGACGGGAAAAGAGTATCTGAAAAGTCTTATTTTTTTACGAGACGAGAAATTTCTCGTATTTTCACGAGGCGAGACAGGTCCTTGTCTCGTCTCGTCTCGCGATTTCACGAGACGAGACAAGGCCTTGTTTCGTCTCGTATTTTTTACGCGAGACGAGAAATTTCTCGTCTCGCGTCCATCACTAGAATACCTAGATAAATTATATTTAAACCTGTAAAAAATTGCATAAAGATTAGAATAGCTGTAAAAATGTATATAAATAAGAGTAATAAAATAAATAATAAGCATAATAAATAAATAAAAAAACCCGTAAAATAATTCAAAGGATGTCTTGTATACGGGGCTGATTCCAAAAGATCATTTTTTAGCCGAATTTTAAATTCCCTCAAAATTTCCCTCTCTCAAAGACACGTTGATATTTTTGTAAATTCGGATACCCCCGTTCAAGAAAGATTATCCAAACAGTGCAAGTGACGATGGGACCATTTCTAGTGTTCTACCCGTGTTGAATAGTTGGCATGTGTTTAGGCAACACATGTCCAACACCAGTTGTCCATTAGAAGGTTCAGAATTCGTTTTTCTATAAATAATTCTCGGCATGACGCAATGCCATTCAGACCATAATACACAGCTCGAAGAGCTCTTTTGGAAGAATGAAGACCTCTTTCGAAAATGGCGATAGACCCTAGAAAGCGATACCATAGCTCATGAGCGAGTGAAAGTACGAGAAATATGTGGTACGAGCAGAATCTACACCAAGATGACTTCTTATGGATTTGATGGCAAACAGAAAAGATCCTAGACGAGGCACTAAACTGTCAATATGATTTTTCCATTTTAAGTTATGGCAAAGATGAATACCGAGGTAAAAAGACAGAAAATGAAGGTTCGATAAAATATTCGATACCACAGTGTTACCAGGTCGTAGGGAATTTCCCTATACGCGTATGGAGAATTAGGGGTCCGTAGGGAGAGAGGAAATTTTCATCAAAAAAGGTCAAAACGTAGGGAAATTTAAAGATTTTACTATTTTTGCATTTAATTCGCATTTTGGGTTAATTCCAGAGAAAAGTGAATAATTCGTGCATACTTTTTGCAGAAAGTTTCACTATTCTGTAGAATTCACCTAAATTCTCCCTACGCGTAGGGAGAATTAGGGGTCCGTAGGGAGAAAGGGAATTTTCATCAAAAAAGGCCAAAACGTAGGGAAGTTTAAAGATTTTACTATTTTTGCATTTAATTCGCATTTTGGGTTAATTCCAGAGAAAAGTGAATAATTCGTCCATACTTTTGTGTAGAAAGTTTCACTATTTTGCAGAATTCACCTAA
>JAAEEI010000148.1:0-17549 GCA_012654025.1 Pachypsylla venusta
AAAGTGGAATCCATAGCAACCGTTTTTACGGGGTTTACGCGACATATTATGTAAAAAGTGGAATCCATAGCATCCGTTTTTACGAGGTTTACGCGACATACTATGTAAAAAGTGGAATCCATAGCAACCGTTTTTACGGGGTTTACGCGACATACTATGTAAAAAGTGGAATCCATAGCATCCGTTTCTAATGGGGTTTACGCGACATACTATGTAAAAAGTGGAATCCATAGCATCCGTTTTTACGGGGTTTACGCGACATACTCTGTAAAAAGTGGAATCAATAGCATCCGTTTTTTACGGGATGTATGGGCTTACGTGATAAATATGACACACCCAGTAAAACAAGGAATTCATAAAATCCCTTGTTAGTCAAGTCATTAGAGCGTACCTTGTCTTGCCATTATATCATTTTGTCATAGGGATATATGCGTTATTTAAGGAGGCGACACATATACGAGGTGTGGCTATTAAGTTCGTAGACTCTTCCCATATTAGAGCGTACCTTGTCTTGCCATTATATCAACTCATTCCGTCATATTGATATGTGCGTTATTTAAGGCGATACACATATGAAGTGTATGACTTGAGCATTCTCCGCATTAGAGCGTACCTTGTCTTGCCATTATATCAACTCATTCCGTCATAGGGATATGTGCGTTATTTAAGGCGATACAAATATGAAGTGTATGACTTGAACATTCTCCGCATTAGAGCGTACCTTGTCTTGCCATTATTTTCAACTCGTTCCGTTTGCAGTAAAAGTCCAAAGTTAGTTAATCAAGAAAACATAAGTACATAAATTTTTGTAAAAACATAAAAAGTGTTTGTTATATTTTTGCTCGTAGGTAGAAAGCTAATTGAGTAAATATCATCAGCGAAGTCAGAATTAGCGGAGTCTAATTTTAAACACTTCCAAATTGAGATGAACGTGCATTATCATCTTGATGGTAAAACTTTGCTTTTAATTTTAAGACGAAAAGAAGGGATCATCCCACATTTCAAGAAGGAAAAGGTAACTTAGTCCTTACATTTAATTGAACAATGTCTATTTGCACCATTCCAGCTTTCTGCGAGTACCCTTGGCTATTAGTACATTCGGTTTATCGAACAATTCTGCGAGTACCCTTGGCTATTAGTACATTCGGTTTATCGAACAATTCTGCGAGTACCCTTGGCTATTAGTACATTCGGTTTATCGAACAATTCTGCGAGTACCNCTCGTGAGTCGACTCTTTGAAGAGTCGACTCATTTCAAAAAGATGATTCGACTCGTGAGTGAGTCGAGTCGTGGATGACTAGCCCATCCCTAGATACAACCTTAAGTATGTTAATCAATTATTCAGTTCTTCCAATGCTTGGATATAGGATAGGCAGTTCCCTAATGTTTTTTTAACACCTCGTTTACACTTTTATTTCCACAAAATTCATTCATAGAAGCTCATACCGTTCATTTATCATTGTTTCTTATGCACAGCTTAATAAGGAAACAAATAAAACGTATGAGTATATACTTACCTTTCATCAATAAAAAAAAGTTTCGAAATTCGAAAAAAACCCCACTAAAACACGTTTTTCTTTGAGGAATCTTCTTCTCAAATTTGAAATCTTATTTATATGGCAATCAAATACATTTTAAAAAGTAGCCACCGAGGGGAGAGCAAGTCCGTGTAAATACAGAAGTTTTTTTTTTTTAATGAAAATACTCTTGCACGTGACTTATAATATTAAAAAATAACAAATCACGGAGTTTTCCTCCAAGAGTCAACGCTCTTTGTCAAATATCCCTACATCTTGGACATTTTCTAAAAATCCGTCCCTACAAATGGGTTAAGAAAGATGGAAAAATAACAAATCATGGAGTATTCCTCCAAGAGTCAACGCTCTTTGTCAAATATCCCTACATCTTGGACATTTTCTAAAAATCCGTCCCCACAAATGGGTTAAGAAAGATGGAAAAATAACAAATCTTTGTCAAATATCCCTACATTTTTTACATTTTCTAAAAATACGTCCCTACAAAGAACGTGGACTTGTAACAAATCATGCAGTTTTCCCCTAAGAGTTAACGCTCTTTGTCAAATATCCCTACATTTTGGACATTTTCTAAAAAATCCGTCCCTAAAAAGTCTAAAAATGGTTAAAATCCCTACGTGTAGGCAACACTGCTGAATAATGATGCAACAAAATTAGATAACAAACAAAAAGACAATGAAAACCCTACTACTAAGAAAAACAATAAAAAAAAAAAAAAAAAAAAAAAANAAAAAAAAAAAAAAAAAAAAAAAAAAAAAAAAGTATAAAATATTAAATAGCTGATAGCACATTCTAAAGATAAACAAGCAGAAGAGGCGGGGAATGAGGCTGAGTGAGGCGGAACAGGTAGATAATATTTGCATAAAGCGAGTAGGAGCGATGTATTAACTTATATAGAATGGCTCATTGGACAAATGAAGTCTAAACATGAACAAGCAGAAGAGGCGGGGAATGAGGATGAGTGAGGCGGAACAGGTAGATAATATTTGCATAAAGCGAGTAGGAAGTACTTGACTTCTCGTCCAACTACTCACCCTCAATTCATATTGGAGAACGTGATCATGACATGTGATGTATGTCAGTACTTGACTTCTCGTCCAACTACTCACCCTCAGTACTTGACTTCTCGTCCAACTACTCACCCTCAGTACTTGACTTCTCGTCCAACTACTCACCCTCAGTACTTGACCTCTCGTCCAACTACTCACCCTCAATTCATATTGCATAACGTGATCATACCCTCAATTCATATTGGATAAGGTTTCCTTAAAAAAACATTTCTATTTCGTCTGCTTAATTTTTTAGGTAAATAAAAAAATATAATATTTACACGTACTTACCTTTCGATGGAAAGCTCTCTCAAGTTGAGCAACGTACAGGATGATTTGGAAGTCCATTTTGTCAATTTTGTTCTTCCACAGCCACCAATATGAAATCCTGAAATTAGACAATATGAATAATTAATTAATCGATAAGCCAACGTCTATGGAACGTTGAGTACACCGGTTCCTGTTAGATCACTGAAGTTAAGCAACGTCTAGCGAGGTTATATAATGTGTTTGACATGAACAAGCAGAAGAGAAGACACGGAACCAAATATCATCAAAATCGGATCAACAGTACAAGAGTTATGTCGAACACAAAGAAATTCACTTTTGGTTTATTATTTCAATAATGAACCTTTGGAATCGTCACGAAACAAAAAACTCTGCCAATGTGACACCTGGGTTTAGGTATTATTTTTCTGGCAAAAAAAAAATTGGGGGTACCTCCCAAAAAAATTGAGAGGGGGGTTCTCGTGACCATTCCAAATCTGGGGCGTAATTAGACCCTATATTTGACATACATACTAAATTTGAAGTCTCTGGCTCTTACCATTCTCTTTTTAGACAGGATTAATGAAAAGCGCTTTAAAGCGGTAAAAATCGGCAGCGGTATATTTGTTTGAACCCAAAAGTTTCGAAGCGAACTGAGACCCCAAATATGACACACATACAAAATTTCAAATCTATACCTCTTACCATTTCTCCTTTTAGATAGCAATACTGAAAATCGCTACCCCCCTTATATAGAATGGTAAGAGCTAGAGATTTGAAATTTTGTATGCATGTCATATTTGGGGTCTCAGTTAGCTCCGGGTTAGCTACATTTTTGTTCAATTAAATATACTGCTGGCTGTTTTTACCACTTTAAAGCGGTTTTCATTAATCCTATCTAAAAAGAAAATGGTAAGAGCCAGAGACTCCAAATTTAGTAGGTATGTCAAATTTAGGGTCTAATTACGCCCCAGATTTGGAATCGTCACGAGACCCCCCCNCCCCCCCCCCCCAAAAAAAAATAAATAATAATAAACCCATGTGTCACATTGGCAGAGTTTTTTTTCTTTTCTGATGTGATAGGTATGTTCTGCAACGCATTTTGCGAGAGTTAAAATTATGTTTTTTTTGTCATCCCCGCCTGCATTAATACAAATCTTCCCTAACCTCCGTCAATAGGAAGCAAAAAAAATGAAAACCCACACAAGGCAAATAGCTCTTAAATTTTAAATTGAGTAAACTGCATACTGATGGACCTGCACCTGATAATTACATAATATCCACTCATTTTAAAATTACTATGGCAGGAAAACAAAGCATTTTTTATGAGGCGGCCCTGCAAAAAAGTGCACAATTCTTCATCATAATAAAAATGTAAAGTGTAATGTATATTTCTTTGTGTTATTATATCACAATTTTGTGGGCATCATAGCATTACAAGGTTTTTTTTTTTTTTTAAACAATCACTACAATACATCAAACTACCATACTCTTTTTAGACAGGATAAGTGAAAACCGTTAAAAAGCAGAAAAATCCGTCAACGGTACATTCGATTGCACCCAAAAGTTTCCAGGCACAATTAGAGCCCAGATGGGACCTAATATACATCGAAGTCGATCAATGCTTTATTATATCACAATTTTGAGGGCATCATAGCATTACAAGGTTGTTTTTTTTAAAAACAATCACTACAATACACCAAACTACCATACTCTTTTTAGACAGGATAAGTGGAAACCGTTTAAATGCAGAAAAAAACGGTACATTCGATTGCACCCAAAAGTTTCCGGGCACAATTAGAGCCTAGATGGGACCTAATATACATCCAAGTCGATCAATGCTTACTGGCAAATGTGCCCATCACGGCTTATACGGCGCGGCGGACAAACCGATTTTTTTAATTCGATTTTTGATGGATTCTGCGTATACCAAATAATGGGGGAGGGGTATTTTTTTTTCATGACCATTCTAAAGATTCATTTATTGAAAACTAGCTGAGTACCCGAACTTCGTTTCGGGCTGGGTTTAGGCTGAGTTTAGGCTTGCGCAGACTTCAACACGCATTTTTTTTTTTTTGAACCTATCCCAATAAAAGCGTGAAAGCGTAACATACATACAGACAGACAGATAGACAGACCGACAGACAGAGTTACTTTCGCATTTATAATATTAGTATGGATAATAAACCAAAATAAGGTAAACGTGGATTTCACAAAATCCTCGATAGTCCTCAACCCCTATTGTTCAGTAAACATGTTTTGGTTTACCGTTATCTATATATTTACCGACCTGATAGGAACTAGATTTTGTTGAACAAAATTCTGAACACCGTAGAGTCAACATCGACTTGACGATGATATAGTCTTAGTGCTACTGAAAACTCGCCACCCAAATATTTCAATAATGAACCTTTGGAATCGTCACGAAAAAAAAAATTACCTCCCCTCAAAATTTGATATTTTACGTTTCAAGTTAATCTACGAACTCTCAAAAATCGAATAAAAATCCAAAAATTGAATAAAAAATCTATTCGTCTCCTGTGAGCGGCATACCGTGGACCGATTTTGTCAACTTTGTTTCTTAAAAAAATTCAATGCATTTTCGAATACTCACTCACTACGTAAAATTGACTATTTTTAAAAAAATTCTAACTATGGGATGCAAATTATAATCATGGGATTGTAAAACACTTATTTATAACTTTGAACCAATTATTGGTTTCTTATTTTCAATAACGAACCTTTGGAATCGTCACGAAAAAAAAAAAAAAACTCTGCCAATGAGACACATGGGTTTATTATTTTTCTGGCAAAAAATTATAAACCTTCCCCCCCCCCCAAAAAAAATGGGGGACATAATTAGACCCTAAAATTGAAGTCTTTTGAAACTGCTTTAAAGCGGTAAAAACAGCCAGCAGTATATTTGATAGAACCCAAAAGTTTCAGAGCTAACTGAGACCCCAAATATGACATACATACAAAATTTCAAATCTCTAGCTCTTTCCTTTTTTTTTAGACAGCAATACTGAAAACCGCTGAAAAGCGGAAAAACCATCCAAAGGTACATTCGATTGCGCCCAAAATTAGCACAATTAGAGCCCAGATGGGACCTACAGGGTGTCCCATTTTAACCTTTAATGGAGAATAACTCGACTGGAAGGCAAAATAATAGAAAAACTTTTAAACAAAAATTGTTGTATAAGTAGGGGGACACATGACCATGACCTTCAGTGTGACCTTCACATTGACCTTGGAGGTTATTTGGAGGTCAAATATGAATTTTTAAATAGAAACACCCATTTTTGGCGCCCGCTTCGTGATTAGCAAAAGATATTACACATGATCATGACCTTGAATGAGATCTTCACATTGATCTTGGAGGTTATTTAGAGGTCAAAAATAAAAACACCCATTTTTGACCCCGGATTCGTGATGAGCAGAAAATTTTACTCTCAAATATGTACTTATCTTCACCCGGGGGTCTTTTAGATCACCAAATGTAAAATTCGGGTAAATTTTTAAAACTGGAAATATCACTCCAATTTTTATCAAATTTAAAACACACACTCTTTGTAACATATCATCGGCAAATTTTGGGCCTCATGGGGCTATCTTAATCTAGGGGGCTTTTAGGACACCAAACTTTAGATTCGGGTCACACCTCTAAAAGTAGCAATAGAGCCCCACTTTTGATGAAATTTAAAACAGTGAACCAAAATTTGCCGATGTTACAAAGAGTGTGTGTTTTAAATTTCATCAAAATTGGAGTGATATTTGCAGTTTTCAAGAATTGACCCGAATTTCACATTTGGTGCCCTAAAGGCTCCCAGGCGAAGATAGCCCCCCCCCCCCACGACCAACAATTTGTCGGGAATATGTTGCACAGATTAGAGTTTTAACAATGATAGGTACATATATTTTTGAGAGTAAAATTTTCTGCTCATCACGAATCCGGGGTCAAAAATGGGTGTTTCTATTTAAAAATTCATATATGACCTCTAAATAACCTCCAAGGTCAATGTGAAGGTTACGGTCATGTGTAAAATCTTTTGCTAATCACGAATCGGGGGGTTAAAAATTGGTGTTTCTATTTAAAAATTCATTTTTGACCTCTAAATAACCTCCAAGATCAATTTGAAGGTCACATTGAAGGCCATGGTCATTTATAAAATCTTTTGCTAATCACGAATCGGGGGTCAAAAATGGGTATTTCTATTTAAAAATTCATATATGACCTCTAAATAACCTCCAAAGTCAATGTGAAGGTCACGGTCATGTGTAAAATCTTTTGCTAATCACGAATCGGGGGGTTAAAAATTGGTGTTTCTATTTAAAAATTCATTTTTGACCACTAACTAACCTCCAAGATCAATTTGAAGGTCACATTGAAGGTCATGGTCATTTATAAAATCTTTTGCTAATCACGAATCGGGGGTCAAAAATGGGTGTTTCTATTTAAAAATTCATATTTGACCTCGAAATAACGTTCAAGGTCAATGTCAAGGTCACATTGAAGGTGATGGTCATGTGTCCCCCTACTTGTACAACAACTTTTGTTTAAAACTTTTTCTATTATTTTGCCTTCCAGTCGAGTTATTCTCCATTAAAGGTTAAAATGGTCCACCCTATATATACCAAATTTCATCCAAATCGGTCAACGCTAAGTGGCAAAAGTGACCATCACGGCGGACAAACGGATTTTTTTTTTATTTGATTTTTGAATTCTACGTATCTTGAAACATATAATATCAAATTTTGAGGTTTTTTTTTTTTTTTCCGTGACGATTCCAAACGTTCATTATTGAAAATAATAAACCAAAATCCGTTTGTCCACCGTACGCCGTATTTTAAACATCGACAACTTTTGATATGAAAGGTGTTTTCAGCCGTCACGTCACCAGCTGTAGTTTGAGGAAACACACTTTTGCATTACTCCGATTTATTATTTATTTTTATCAAGTTACTCATGAAAAAGGTTTAAAATGCTGTCTTGTTTAATTTCCACATAAAATGTATAACAGGGGTCGTTTTAGTGGGTTTTGTTATAATCTTAAACGCTAAAAATTAGTGACACTAAAATAGGATAGGAAAAAAAAAAACAAAGGTCAAAACGTAGGTAAAAAAAAATATACTGTGGAACTCTGGTGGGCTCGAAAATTTCAAAGTTGAGAGGAGTGAAAAGAACAGGGTTTCTTTGGGAGAAAAATAAGTTTGTAAAAAATACGAGCATAAATACAGGGCTCAATCACCCGGAAATAGGAGTTGTAGAACATGAAAAAATAATCACTTTTTACAGGTGTGACTTTTTTATTTGGGCCCTAGTTTGGGAGTTATCGCTAAAAACGTGCTTTTTTGATAAGCTCATAAGTCCTTTAAAAATGGCCCGATTTTCAGTAATTAAAATGATCTGAAATGCTAATTTTAAGCTGCATTTATTTAGTTCTACACATTTACTTGCTCCGAGTCAATGTAACACAATGGCGGCCATTTAGAATTTTCAAATTAGATTTTCTCTAAAACCACTCCATGGAATTTTAATTTTTTTATCTCATTTTTTTAGAAATAAAAATCACTACAAACTTTACTTCGAACACTTTTCCGAAATATTAATCCTTATGCCTTTTTTATTGCCGAACGACTGTTAACCAATGTAAAAAGCATTGAGACTTAATCACTGATGCTAACTTATTGGCCTGCAGTAGGTAAAATTTCTATTAAAAAACTTACCTTTTGCTATTCTAGGCTCCCTTGAACTGTTTTCCATTCGGAAGATGGATTGGGAGGGGTGGACCAGGAGTTGGGTAGCAAGATCCCCTGATTTAAACCCCCTGGACTATTATTTTTGGGATCACATGCACTCCTTAGTTTATCAAACCCCAGTTGCATCTGAAGATGACTTAGTCGCTAGAGTTTTAGTAGCTTCCCAAAAAAATGAGTGCCAGACCGGATGTATTACGAAAAACTGTGACGCATAGAAAAGAATGGAAGACAGTTCGAGGGAGCCTAAAATAGCAAAAGGTAAGTTTTTTTAATAGAAATTTTACCTACTGCTGGCCAATAAGTTAGCATCAGTGATTAAGTCTCAATGCTTTTTACATTGGTTAACAGAAGTTCGGCAATAAAAAAGGCATAAGGGTTAATATTTCGCAAAAGTGTTCGAAGTAAAGTTTATAGTGATTTTTATTTCTACAAAAATGAGATAAAAAAATTAAAATTCCATAAAGTGGTTTTCGAGAAAATCAAATTTGAAAATTTTAAATGGCCGCCATTTTGTTACATTGATTCGGAGCAAGTCAATGTGTAGAACTAAATAAATGCAGCTTAAAATTAGCATTTCAGATCATTTTAATTATTGACAATCGGACCATTTTTAAAGGACTTATGAGCTTATGAAAAAAATCACGTTTTTAGCGATAACTCCCAAACCAATGCCTAAACAAAAAAGTCACACCTGTAAAAAGTGATTCTTATTTCATGTTCTACAACTCCTATTCCCATGATACAAACAACATGAATCACCCTGTATATATATATTGTATAGTATTTAGATATCTAATATATAGAATTCTCCTGTCACGGTTCACGGTGTTTGTTACCATACTCCTCCAAAACGGCTTAATAGATTTCAATGAAATTTTGTATGTACATTCGGCAGGTCTTCAAATAGGTTTTTATCTATAATTTAATAGAATTGAACACCAAGTTTGTTGGGTAGGACGTGTTGGGAGTAGTATTGGGTTAGGTTCCAAAAAAAAATGCGTTTTGAAGTCTGCGTACAGACCCAGCCCAAACTCAGCCCCTTCTCCCAACACGTTCTACACAACCCGTTACTACTCCCCATGTTCTCTCATCTTCAAACAAATATATACAAATTACCAAGTATGACAATTGTATATGTCAAAGACTTTCAAACAAATATACAAATTATAAGTATGACAATTGTATTTGTCAAAGACTTTCAAACAAATATACAAATTACAAGTATGACAATTGTATTCGTCAAAGATTTTCAAACAAATATACAAATTACAAGTATGACAATTGTCAAAGACTTTCAAACAAATATACAAATTGCAAGTATGTCAATTGTATTCGCCAAAGACTTTCAAACAAATATACAAATTACAAGTATGTCAATTGTATTCGTCAAAGACTTTCAAACAAATATACAAATTACAAGTATGTCAATTGTATTCGTCAAAGACTTTCAACCAAATATACAAATTACAAGTATGACAATTATATTCGTCAAAGACTTTCAATCAAATATACAAATTACAAGTATGACATATTTGTCAAAGACTTTCAAACAAATATACAAACAAAATACAAGTATGGCAATTGTATTATTTTTGACTTGCAGTTTATTTTGAAATGGGTTCCTCATGTAATATCACGCAAAATATGGACAAATTCAAAATGTGTCCATATTTCTTTCACGAGTGGTAGGTTTCCACACTGATGACTTCCACTGCCGAAGATATTCGGGGCACAATTATACACCAAAGTGGCAAAAGTGCTGCTTATGACGGACGAAAGGATTTTTTCAAACGTAAAATAATATATTTTAAGGGCGGGGGGGATTATAAAGGTTCATTATTGAAAATAATATTGACCAGATTGACTGAACGCCAATACATGTATTGATACTCGATCATCTATACTTATAAAACGCAAAGCCCAGTTGGTATACTGACTGACTGATAATCAACTTAGCTCCACGATGGCTAAACGTAGAGACTTGAAACTTGGCACACAGGTTCCTTTTAGTATGTAGGTGCGTAATAAGAAAAATTTTAAAGTTCAAGTGGGAGCAAGTTATCGCCAAAAATGACGCTTTTCTGGGCAAACTAAAGGAGATAACGAAAAATGACCGAGAATAGACCCCACCAAAATAGTATATAAGGACCCCATAAAAAATATTAAATTTGAAAATTTCTGGTTTCTATCCGATTTATGATTGGTTTTCACCACCAAAAAATCGGAATTGGATAGTACCAGTTCGGGGAAGCTGAAATTTGATACAAAGATGTTGCGCAGTGCAAAAAGTAATATCTTTGAGTAAAATCTTGAATTTTCTAAATAGGAGCCGTGTTCACTCTGGGGGTCGGTTCAACCAAAAATCTAAAATAGAGGGAATTTAATACCGCGATTTCAAAATTGTTGTTGAATTTTGTAACCGTAGCGAAGCACGGGAAAACAGCTAGTCAGAGTATATGGTATTCAACATTTGTGTTCTCTTCACGCCAAAAGTTTTCAATTCTAAATCAAATGTCAAAGTTAGGTTTATTATTATGTTACTGGACAGAATAACATAAAATGATACTGCACAAGCAGGTGACACATGAAATCAAATGGTGGCCAATAGTATGAAAATATGCGGCAATTAGTTTTCCCGCATTTCAAAAAATCGTGGGAGGGGAAGTAATAGTGGGAGGAGCGAGAGGTTTGTGATATTCAACTCGAAATGACATCTAGTTTTCAGTTGTTGCAATGTTTGGTCGAGCGTGCATCGTGCGTTCGTTGTCAAGTTGTTTTTTAAAAAAGTGAACCATTATAGCCACTCAGAGGGCGTCCCGCACAAGGTATGATTTGCACTTGAGGGATCCAGTCCCTGATCGAAAAACAATTTTGAGTTGAGTTCACAACTTTAGGACCACATCGTCAGCTTTAGGTTGTATGGGGCTACCCATACAGCCAATCGTTCTCATGAGATTGTACAGGGCATGTTCCCCGGTCGCCGGATTTGTGTCCCTGTGACTTCTTCCTGTGGGGTTACCTCGGGGCTGAGGTTTTCAAACATCGCCCTGGGACCCTTGAAGAGTTAAAGAAGGCAATTCTGGAGGTAATCAAGCAAATTGATGCGGGTATGCTGACGAGAGTCATGGAAAACTTCCGTACCCCAAATAGGACATACATACCAAATTTCAAGTCTCTACTCTTACCAATCTCTTGGATAAGTGTAACCCGCTAAAAAACGGTAAAACCAACCAAAGGTACATTCGATTGCGCCCAAAAGTTTCGGGGCACAATTAGACACCAGATGGGACCTATATACCTAATTTCATCCAAATCTGTCAACATTAATTAGGCAAAAGTGGCCATCACGGCAAACGGCGTACAAAAAGATTTTTTTATTTGATTTTTGGATTCCACGTAACCTGAAACGTAAAATATCAAATTTTAAAACAGGGTATTTTTTTTTTTGTGACGATACCAAAGGTTCATTCTTGAAAATAATAAACCAAAGCCTTTTTTGATTTTCAATTCAAGTATGAACTCCGATTTTTTTCATATTTTGAGCTACAAAACAACCTCGAAATCTGGCTAAAAATCGTCACTGGGCTCTGTCGTATCGTATGACGATGGCCTAATATTCACACACCAATACAGTAAATAAAATAAACATATATTTACTCAAACTTAGTGTTTGATATTCACGAGACAAACTTGCAACTTCATAAATCAATTCTCAAAGTTTAGACATTTTCTCTTTTTTTAGAAAATACTCAACAAATAAAAAAAAAAAAAAATGTTTTCAATATTTATAACTATGAGTACCCGAACTTCGTTTGGAGAAGATGAGAGAAATATGATAATAAATCTGACTTCCACATATCATTGAAGTACAAGCGTTTAAACGCGATCAGAGCATACACATGGATTACATATTACCTACACGTTTGTTAACCTAGGAAGAACATGGAGAGTAGTAACTGGTTGTTAAGCTGTGTAGAACGTGTTGGGAGTAGTATTGGGTTAGGTTCCAAAAATGTGCAAAGTTTCGTGCAATTCCGAACAAATAAACAAATAAATAAACAAACAAACAGACATTCACTTTTATATATATAGATTTCTAGGGTTACGTAAGAGTCGAAAAAAATCGGACAAGTGTACGTTGTACGTGGCATAAAATAGAGAGGTTCTCGTACGTGAACACACTCATTATTTATTCTTGTAATGCTGTAACATTAAGATCATACCAGTGCACATCACTCTGTTCAAATGTCTATCTTTTATCGATTTCGAAATAGGCGTAGATAAAAAAAAAAAAATTGAAATGCTGTCTATCGAAAATTGAAATGTGCTGTCTGTCGAAACTTCAACATTTCACCAAATTACGGTTCCTGAGATTCTGTCGAAATTTCAACTTTCTACCAAATTCAGTTCCTGAGATTCTGTCGAAATTTCAACATTTTACCAAATTATGGTTCCTGAGATTCTGTCGCAATTTCAACTTTCTACCAAATTGCGGTTCCTGAGAATCTGTCGAGATTTCAACTTTCTACCAAATTGCGATTGCTGAGATTCTGTCGAAATTTTAAGTTTCTACCAAATTACGGTTCCTGAAATTCTGTCGAAATTTAAACTTTCTACCAAAGTGCGGTTCCTGAAATTCTGTCGTAATTTCAACTTTCTACCAAATTGCGGTTCCTGAGAATCTGTCGAGATTTCAACTTTCTACCAAATTGCGATTGCTGAGATTCTGTCGAAATTTTAAGTTTCTACCAAATTACGGTTCCTGAAATTCTGTCGAAATTTAAACTTTCTACGAAATTATGGTTCCTGAGATTCTGTCAAAATTTCAACTATTTACCGAATTACGGTTCTCGAAATTCTGTCGAAATATCAAATTTCGACCAAATTACGGTTCCTAAGATTCTGTTGAAATTTCAACTTTCTACCAAATTACGGTTCCTGAAATTCTGTCGAAATTTAAACTTTCTACGAAATTACGGTTCCTGAGATTCTGTCAAAATTTCAACTATCTACTAAATTACGGTTCCCGAAATTCTGTCGAAATATCAAATTTCGACCAAATTACAGTTCCTAAGATTCTGTCAAAATTTCAACTTTCTACCAAATTGCGGTTCCTTAAATTCTGTCGAACTTACAACATTCTATACCAAATTCTAGCAGCTTCAATAGCACAATAAATACACAAGTTCCCGTTAGATCACTGAAGTTAAGCAACGACCAGCGAGGTTTTATCCGGTGTGTGGCAAAGAGCTATTCCCGGCCCAACCCAGTCTGGGTGGTGTCATTGTGGGTAGCTCTGGTCTGTAAATTTTTAGAAAACGAAGAGGTCAAGCCTCGTCTCGAATGACCCTAATGTTAGAGAGACGTTAAAAAAAAGGTGTCAAATGAGCCCCTTGTTTTCTGATGTTTTCCCTGTATTTTCTACTGCTTGAGGGTATATCGAGGGCCACACTCACCACACTCTCAAAGCTCGTCTTAATCCCAATAAACTGATGATTCAAATGAGCCCCTTGTTTCCTGATGTGTTCCCTGCATTTTCTACTGCTTGAGGGTATGTCGAGGGCCACACTCTCAAAGTACCTCTTAATCCCAATAAACTAATCATCATCCAAATGAGTTAACATTGTTTTCCTTTAATTTGAAAAGGCTTCAGTTTATCTATGTTTCGACAAAAACATTCTTTACATGGATATAAATTAACGCGGTGAGCAAGTCATTTTAAATTTATCTCAAATCCTGTTAGAGATACAACACTTATGTTGTATCTCCAACAGCGTGGTTGTACCATATGGGTTTCCACGTGGGTTCGCGCCCTCTTGATGCTGTCCAGTTTCCCGGTCCAACCCAGAATAAATCAGAGTTATTCAAACCTCAGTTTGAATAACTCTAAATTATTTCCATTATCAAGTCAAGGTTGTATATACTTGAATATATTGCTTTTCTCCCACACAAATATTATCTATAATTCCTTGAACAATTTTGGTGAATCTTTGAACACCCCACACCCAAATAGCTCTCGGAAAATGATGAATAATCCTCTGAGATTTTCGTTTATCCCCAAAATATTTAAAGATACTCCAGTCGCATATAAATATGATATCGACTTCTTGTCAGAGGTATTACCCACAGTTTATGATATTTCATTGCAAGAAGGTCTTCTATGCTTTAATCTAAGCTTTTTCAAATGCTCATATCTAATTCAACGCAACTTCTAACAGCGGTACCTTTCTCAGTCTAATTCAACTCATCGTCCCCTCTTCCTGTTCATCTTCTAACAGCGCTACATTTCTCAGTCTAATTCAACTCATCGTCCCCTCTTCCTGTTCATCTTCTAACAGCGGTACCTTTCTCAGTCTAATTCAACTCATCGTCCCCTCTTGCTGTTCTTCTTCTAACAGCGGTACCTTTCTCAGTCTAATTCAACTCATCGTCCCCTCTTGCTGTTCATCTTCTAACAGCGGTACATTTCTCAGTCTAATTCAACTCATCGTCCCCTCTTCCTGTTCATCTTCATTAATTTGCTCATGATAGGTTTTTGAAAATTTCTTTACAAATATTTTAAAATGTTCCAAGATTGAAAGAAAAGAGTTTTTTTTTTTTTTTTTTTTTTTTTCCGGTATGATGGGAGGGGTGGACTTCCCATTTTGCAGTTTGATTGAAAAGAGTGTCATGTCCAGAAAGAAAGAAACCCTTAAGAGAAATTTGATTAATTACTTCTTTCAAACATCTCACCAATAAATCTGTTGATTAGAAATAAAAATCTGGTGTGAACAAAACACGATTTTTCTGGTCTATAAAAAATCTGATGTGAACATAATGCGACTTTCCTGGTCTATAAAAAATGTGGTGTGAACATAACACGATTTTCCTGGTCAATAAAAAAAATCTGGTGCGAACAATACGCGCCTTTCCTGATCTATAAAAAATGTGGTGTGAACATAATACGATTTTCCTGGTCTATAAACAATCTAGTGTGAACACATAACGCGACTTTTCTGGTCTATAAAAAAAATGTGGTGTGAACATAAATAACACCATTTTCCTGGTCTATAAAAAATCTGGTGTGAACATAACACTGAATTTACTGATCTATAAAAATAAGAAGACAGTCTTGTAATTGTTGAGGGATGGGCTAGTCATCCACGAGTCGACTCACGACTCGACTCACTCACGAGTCGAACATCTTTTTGAAATGAGTAGACTCTTCAAAGAGTCGACGAGTAGTTTTTTTTGTTGGCTGATAAAGATAATAAAGGGAGAAATATGTTTTCCGGATGTTTGTTGTTTACTGAAGGAAAATGTTCTTTTATTCTGGTGACGATTGATTGTGATGTCTTTTTAATGTATTCACCGAAGTTGGGGACGTTTATTTGATAGATGCCCTTTTTGTCAATTGGTTTTATTATGTCTTTCTGATCAAATAAGGCGTTTTTGAAAATTGTCAGTCGATGCGAGTCGAGATAAAGGGTGGACTCATATTTGTGAGTCCATCGGTTCATGTCGACTCACCTAAGTGAGTCGAAATTCCCATCCCTAAATTGACCCTCCCAACCCGAATGGGCCACTATTGGGAGCTGACCCTGTTTGTAGGTATAGTTTCATTGTTCTTGTACTCGAATGTGGGCCACTATTGGGAGCTGACCCTATTTGTAGGTATAGTTTCATTGTTCTTGTACTCGAATGTGGGCCATATTGGGAGCTGACCCTGTTTGTAGGTACAGTTTCATTGTTCTTGTACCCGAATGTGGGCCATATTGGGAGCTGACCCTGTTTGTAGGTATAGTTTCATTGTTCTTGTACTCGAATATGGGCCACTATTGGGAGCTGACCCTGTTTGTAGGTATAGTTTCATTGTTCTTGTACTCGAATGTGGGCCATATTGGGAGCTGACCCTGTTTGTAGGTATAATTTCATTGTTCTTGTACTCGAATGTGGGCAACTATTGGGAGCTGACCCTGTTTGTAGGTATAATTTCATTGTTCTTGTACTCGAATGTGGGCCCCTATTGGGAGCTGACCCTGTTTGTAGGTATAATTTTATTGTTCTTGTACCCGAATGTGGGCCACTATTGGGAGCTGACCCTGTTTTGTAGGTATATAATTTCATTTCATTGTTCTACATTATTATATTTTTATAAAGTGTCTCTGAGTACACTCCTTGTTTCCCACTTTCTATTATCACTAAAAGCATTTTTTAATAAATTTAATATAATTATGCAAACTTTGACACAAAATTAAGCTCACTTTGACAAACACATGAACAAATATGATAACACTCAGGTTACCTCTTCAGATTGGAAATATCCAAATCTAATGGATTGATCAACTAATAAACTTGATTCATTTGTGGAAAAGAAATAATGTAGCCACCCGAGGGGAGAAAATGTAGCCTCTGGGAGGAGAAAACCAGCTTCATTAGGTGACGGTCCTAAGCCCGTGTAAATACAGAAGGTTTGGTTTTAGGAAAGTGCATCCAGCCTTTAAAAAAACTCTGCTTCAAAGCAATGATGTTTGAAGCAAAGTTTACTTCAAAGTTTACTTCAAAGAAAAAAAAGATCATCAGCAAAATGCGAGTTTCTATATGCAGTTTCTATGGAAGCAAGCGAGGGTTTACAGCTAAAGAGAGTAGGCACCGAACAGAAGTTCGTGGCATGGTAGAAAAAGGAAAGCATCGCCAACCCCAAATTTAATTAGGAAAAGGTGAAGTTAGAGAAGAAGAAGAAACTTAAAGGTAATATAGGGTTGCCGCATCCAAAGAAGAATATCGATATTACCGATATTGATGTTAATTGATATTACCGATATTGATGTTAATCGATATTACCGATATTGATGTTAATCGATATTACCGATATTGATGTTAATCGATATTACCGATATTGATGTTAATCGATATTACCGATATTGATGTTAATCGATATTACCGATATTGATGTTA
>JAAEEI010000149.1:0-10943 GCA_012654025.1 Pachypsylla venusta
ATTCGCTGGAAACTTGCAAACCAGCTACCCACATTGACCTCACCCTGCCTGGATTGGGCCGGAAAAATCCAATGATTCGTGGTGTTCCCAAGCGGTCACCCATCCAAGTACTGAAAATGCCCGGACGTTGCTTAACTTCAGTGATCTGACGGGAACTGGTGTATTCAACGTGGTATGATCGTTGCCCTATTTCTGCTTAACACAAGCCCTTTAAAGAACGCAGTTTTTTGATTTATTGTGTTGATCTCATAGTAATATTATTGTCGTGAATAGTTTTAATTAATAATTGATTGATTCAAGTATCAAATATTTTCACTTAATGATGATATAATTTTATTATTTTAATATAACATTGGAAAAATAAGTTCTATAAAGTAGAAATCGGGGGCCCAGAAGAGAAAAGATAAAGAACAACGAGAAATAATCTTTCTCTTGATTATTTTATAAGACCTCCGTCGTCAATCCCAGCACTTCACGAAATGCTACCGAACAGTTGGAAGGTGGTCAATCGCAAAAAAAAAATGGGGGGCCCGGAGCAGGACTTTGTCCCCGGACCCGGGAAAGCTCTGAACGGCCCTGCACACGGAACCCCATTTTCCTACGTTATGCTCCCCAAATATTTATTGTTTTCACACATTAAATGTATGTTGTTTGAGGATGTCAAGTAGGTTAGTGGGTCTCATTATATCAGCAAATGTTTTTGTTTATTATCTAGTTTTGTAGGTTACACATGTTTCTGTAACATTGTGAGGAAAAATAAGTTATTGGGGGCTTTCAAGTAGGTTAGAGAGTCATTATATGCGGCACGAGTTTTGTTTTAAAATCTAACTGATAGTCTTCGTTCCTTTCCTTGAGTGTCTTAGAGGCATGGCCGTTTCTGTACTGTTATCATAATCTTTATCTGAGAGCATGGCAGTGCGCCAGGCCAAGTACCAGAAAGCACCAGTGTATCTTTACACGAAGCCATTCACCAGGTTTTTCACACCGTCAGATATCCGGTTCTACAGAGTATAGGTCATTAAAATTTTGAACATACATTCCGTAGTATAGTACAATACTACAGGATAAACTTCAAAAGTTAATGTTTACCCGAACAGGAGATAATAATTTTAAAATTTGCACTTTTGGATACTCACCGACTGACTGATTGCTGATTGATTGACATATTGACTGATTCACTCATCATCATAAGTTTCAGGCACTTCCCGTATACTTAGAGCGCTGACATTTTGTTGATCTTAGCAATTGACATCCACGTAAAGAAAAAATCCGAAAATTTGAACTTTTTAACTCTAAGTGCTCCAAAACGGTGTCGCTTTAGGGAAGACAATATATTATTGTAATGTACTCGTAGTTTCAATAAAACACTGAAATCTTGCATAAAGTTAGATATTTACATGTAATTAAGTAGAAAATAATTTATATTTGAACTCTTTCATTCCCAGTACTCCGAAACGGTTCCGCTTTAGGGAAGAAAATGCACGAAATCTTTATTATTTTTAAAAGGTTTTATTTTGAAAGATTTTGCAACCTTTTGCTGTGCTCTTTAAAAATAGTATTATTTTAAAAAGATTTGACAGCCTTCGTCTGTGGACTTTGCTCTTTAGAGATGGTATTATTACAAAAAGATTTGTCAGCCTTCGTCTGTAAACATTCCTCTTTAGTGACAGTATTATTTTGAAAGTTTTGCAGTCTTCGGCAGTGGACTTTGCTCTTTAGTGATTGTATTATTTAAAAAGATTTGGCAGCCTTCGGCTGTGGACATTGCTCTTTAGTTATAGTATTATTTTGAAAGATTTTGCAGCCTTAGGCTGTGGACATTGCTCTTTAGTGATAGTATTATTTTGAAAGATTTTGCAGCCTTCGGCTGTGGAATTTGCTCTTTAGTGATAGTATTATTTTAAAAATATTTTGCAGCCTTCGGACGTAGACTTTGCTCTTTAGTGATAGTATTATTTTAAAAAGATTTGGCACCCTTCGGCTGTGGACATTGCTCTTTAGTGATAGTATTATTTTGAAAGATTTTGTAGCTCTCGGCTATGGTGATACCTAGTTTAAAATCCTACAAAATACCAACAATTTTCAAATACAATACTAAAGTGACTGTACATACAAAATTTTATCAAAATCAGACAAATTTTATGTTTTTTTTTTTTTTTCAAATTTGGTCCCCTGACGGGCCCTCAAAAACAAAAATCCTAACAAAATTATAAAAATTGCCTAATATAATACTTGGATGACTGCGCATACCAAATTTTATCAAAATCAGGCAAAATTTATGTTTTATCATATTTGGGGCCCTACCGGGGCCCCTAATACAAAAAATCTACAAACACCTTAAATGGTCAAATATAATTGGGCAACTGCGTATACCAAATTTTATCAAAATCAGAAGATTTTTTTTTTTTAATTTGTGAGACCCTACCGAGGCGCACTAGTGGTGCCTCTGTCAAAAACTCATCTACATAGGCCCATTTTATTTTTTTTAAGAATAAACTAATGCCCTATTTACTTACCCATTTTAAATTTCATCAATTTTGATGCGCCTCGATTGTGTGGTTTGGATTATAGAGTTTTGGTCCAATTGCGGCCTTCTTGGGACATCAAGGAGCTTGACGGGCGCCTGACGGGGCCCCTGACAAAGATATGCACCCGTGAGCCCATTTATTTTAAATAAAATAATCCCATAATTACCATTTTAAAATTTCTTCAAAATTGGTTATGTTATGTGGTTTGGATTTTAGATATTTGGCCCAAATGAGAAGTTCTTTATCTTAGGACTTTTTGGAGAGGGGGGGACTCTGACTATAAGTTGGAAAACAGTGAATTTATTGAGTCGAGTAATCCCTTTAGGCTCCAGGCATCAACAGTTTTGAATTTTAAGTGAATAAAAGGAATCCTATGCTTTTAAAAGCGATAGTCAATTGATGGAGCTTATTGGTCCCCATTGGCGGGGACCCTGTGAAAGACGCACCCACATGGGCCCAATGTTTTTTTTTTTTTTTTCATAAAAAGATGTCATAGCTATTCATTTTAAATTTCATCGAAATTGGTTACTTGGTTTTCATTTTAGAGATTTGGTCCAAATGCGACGTCCTTGGTCCTAAACCGTTGGGGTGAACTCTGAATAAAAGTTTAAAAATAGTGGTTTTCATTTTAGAGATTTGGTCTAATTGCGAAGTTCTTGGTCCTAAACCGATGGGGGAGACTGAATAAAAGGTTAAAAACAGTGGTTAAATAATTTCCAATACTCGGGATTCAGACCGTTTGAAGTCAATCCCCGCCCAATAAAAATTTCCTTTATACAAAAAAAAAAAAAAATCCAATACTTTGAATGATCTATGTCGGCTCTAGACATTATTTTTTTTATAAAAAAAATATGTGAAATTACTGATCTGTTTTATTTTAAAAGGGATTTCCATTTTAAGGACCTCCTTTGGCCCCTGGTGGCACTCCTTGCGGAGCCCCTGACAGGGATATACCCGGGTGAGACCATTTATTTTAAATAAAATGATTCCATAATTACTGATTTTAAATTTCATCAAAATTGGTTATGTGGTTTGGATCTTAGAGATTCGGTCCCAAAAAACCTATTCGGGGGGCTAGGACTGCCCCTGGGGCGATATCAAAAAAGACAAAAATATTGGTCGAGCTTTTCGCCCATAGATCACTTGTGCCAAATTTCAGAAAAAACCGGTCCAGAGCTCTGCACACGATTCCGTACGTACGTCATACGTGGAACGTCGGAAATATCGGTTTTTTGGACCCCATAGCTCCAAATATTTTAAAACTTCAAAAATGATAGTGAAAATATGGCCTAATAGCAATAAGAAATGACGTATTTGATTTTTATTTTGGCCTTTGGGTTCCCGTCAAAGAATTTTTTGGGCCAAAATATGTCTAAAATTTCTGCACAATTACAATACTTTATCCTGGTTGAGCCGGACAAATAGTCAGCATAACAAGGCTGCTAACCCTAGTTGATTTGCAACAACTCGCCATGAGTTGTGGATACTTGAGAAACATTACGGATAATGCATTAGCTCCTTGCTTTCTGCATGGGTTATGGAAAAGATATCGTCTCCGACCCTGTCCTTTTTACGACCTGCATGGACTTGGCTGCCTTGGAAAGTAATCTTTCGAAGTCCCCCTATCCACAGGGGACGAATGAAATAATACTTCAAAAATAATTTGTGAATTAACTACTGTAGTTGTGTATAATAATAATTTGTGTATCAACAGATTTCAAACTTCAAGAGTGACCTAAAAGAGTGAAAATACGGCCGAAAAGCAATAGGAAATGACATATTTGATCTTTGTTTTGGGTTTCAGGTTCCCGTCAAACGATTTTTTAGTCCAAAAAACGATTACAATACTTTATCTTCTATAGGAAGGGAACGTAATAAAAAACATGTTTTGAGACACTTAGAATTAGACAAGCTATAGGAATTCCAAAGCAAAAATTGTATACCGCGTGTCCAAAAATTCGAGACCTGAATATCATTTGAACGGCTTTATGAGGAGTTTTGGAATTTT
This sequence comes from Pachypsylla venusta, assembly GCA_012654025.1. Lineage (NCBI taxonomy): Eukaryota > Metazoa > Arthropoda > Insecta > Hemiptera > Aphalaridae > Pachypsylla > Pachypsylla venusta. The sequence continues at coordinate 4,537 of JAAEEI010000149.1, forward strand.
GCATGGTATTATATCCTAAATTAAACCACCTGATGGTGTAACCAATTTTTTAAGGGCGGGTTCTATATGGCCCCTAGGGGGAACCAACGAGAGTCAGAGAGAAAATAATTCGCCTAGTGTTAGACATTCTTGGTAGTCATGTCTTCGAAATTTCAAATGACCGCCATTTTAAAACCAAACACCAAGACGTGTGAAATTTTTTGCAAAGTACTTCTAATTATATTGTCTTTCTGAAAATGTATTACGAGATGGGGGTTCGTATTTAAAAAACAAAAGTTGGACCCCCTGGGGGCCATATGGACCCACACCTAAAAAATTGGTTACACCATCAGATGGTTTAATTTAGGATATAATACCACGCAATTTAAAAACTCCACATAAAGTCATTCAAAAGATATTCTGGTGGTCTCGGGCTTTTGGGACACGCGGTATTTACAATCCGACAATACTACAACAGATACCTAAAAAAATACAAGTTGTGATTTATATTTTTGAAGAAATGAAAAACATATAATATGGAAACTACAAACTACTATTAAAATTACACACACGAACTAAAACAACGAAATAAAAATAAATTAATATTATTGAATGGGTTTCCTGCCTTGAAAAATATAGGGTTCAACCTCTTCAGTGCATAGGGTTCAACCCCGATCATAAACATGCCGATGGCGGTACGGAAAGTTTAATAGTATAGCATGTCCCTGAAGGACGTATAATGATGGACCTGTGAATCCAGCAGACTCAACGAGCATTCACACTACACAGTGAAAGTGTCAGGACAGTACTCTCCAACGGCGTACCGTGATCTTCACAGTGATTTCACATGAAAATATCTCCATTGTCAGAGAAAACACTGACGGGTGTTATTAAAATCACTGTGAGATCACGGTCACTGTTACTTTCACTGTGTAGTGTGGATGCTGCTTAATACGAGATTATACAAACTCAGAATAAATAAATCTTTTTTCGTCAAATTTTGAGTCTTCCCAATTGAGAAGGCCAATATTAAGTTAGAAAGCCCTGTATTTGCATGCGTTGGTTTGAAATAATTCCTCTTCACATGTGACCAGTTTGATTTTTGTCCCCATTTCCAATCTGGAATTTTCATCACGGTGCTCCAGCAAACATCATTTCTAAATGTACTGAGTACTCCAGCAAACATCATTCCTAAATGTACTGAGTGTTCCAGCAAACATCATTTCTGAATGTACTGAGTACTCCAGCAAACATCATTCCTGAATGTACTGAGTACTCCAGCAAACATAATTCCTGTATGTACTGAGTGCTCCAGCAAACATCATTTCTGAATGTACTGAGTACTCTAGCAAACATCATTCCTGAATGTACTGAGTGCTCCAGCAAACGTCATTCCTGAATGTACTCAGTGCTCCAGCAAACATCATTCCTGAATATACTGAGTGCGCCGGTAAACACCATTTCTTAAAATAATTGAGATTTCTTTAGCATTGTAAATTATATTTATAATTGGAAATATTGTACAAGACTTCGGACATAAGTATTGAATGTTGCATGCAATCATTGTCATCTTTCCGCAAAGATTTCGCCTTACGTATCTGAATGAAATTCGGAGTCAGGAGACCTAAACTGAACTCGGCGAGCTCTTTTAAAGTTGGCTATCATAGCAACTGATGACGCCTTTACACTTTTTTGGGTTTTAATCTTGTTATTCAGAATCTCACTCCTCAGCTCTGCCTCCGAAGCTGCCCAATCTGGACAAAATCCCTTTTTTCTTTCCTTTGTTGTTTTTCTCGCTGTTTTTCTTCTTGCCTTTACTTTCGGAGGAATCTTTTTCTTTGCTTGAACGGGGTTCATCTTCGTAGGGATCGGATCCATTGGAACCGTCCTTATTTCCAAATTCATCTTCATCTCTTTGTTTGTTTGACTTTTTTGGCTTACCCATGCTTTTTTGCGAACCCATAGTCATGGGTTGTCTAGGAACCTGCATGCTTGGCGGCATTGCCATTTCTGGCCCCATACCAGGTATGTTTGGCCTAGCACCAGGTATGTTTGGTCTCCTATCCGCAGGGTTGGGCCGCAAACCCGCCATGTTTGGCGTAATGTTTGGATTGCCCCTGTTCAAATTCATGTTGCCCATTTGTGTCAATAAATTGTTATCGCCTGCCATATTCATGCCAGAACCATTATTTCGGCCTGATAGTTGAGGAAATTGTGGAGCGCTGTGACCACCAGAACCATAATTTCCGCCTGTTGGTTGAGGAAATTGTGGAGCGTTTTGACCGCCAAAACCATAATTTCCGCCTGGTTGTTGAGGATATTGTGGAGCGTTATGACCACCAGAAACATAATTTCCGCCTGGTTTTTGTGGAAATTGTGGATCGTTATATCCACCAGAACCATAATTTCCGCCTGTTTGTTGAGGATATTGTGGAGCGTTGTGACCACCAGAACCATAATTTCCGCCTGCTCGTTGAGGATATTGTGGAGGGTTATAACCACCAGAACCATAATTTCCGCCTGGTTGATTAGCATATTCCATTTGTGGAGCATTTTGATTAGAACCATAATCGCCATACGATTCGCTAGACTCATAGGTTCTTTGATTCTCATAATGAGCCAGATTTGGAGCTGCAGCCTTTTTTAATTCGTCATAAGTCACACCTGGAATTTCTGGATATTGACTAGGATCAAAACGATTTGAATAGCTACATTGACCACCTGAAAAAAAAAAAAAAAATTTTTTTTGGTTTATTATTTTCAAAAATGAGCGTATGGAAGGGTCAGAAAAACAAAACATATCCAACAAAATTTGATCATATTATTTCCAAGGTAAGTAGAATCCAAGAATCATATAAAGGAACTAGCTGTTTCTCGCGTGCTTCGCTACGATTCTTAGATTGCTATCTCTGTTTATCAAGGACAATGGAAATTGGGAGGGAGGGGGGTATTTGTTTGTGTCCACCCTGTATATTGCAACCTTTAACACCCAAGATTTAAACGTTTCGCCAGACGCCTTATGGGCACGGTCATTCTGACTTTTTAGTAAATTAAAAATATTATTTTGTTCTTTCCCGGTTTTGAACTCGTAACTTTGGAAAGGCCTGCCATATCTTTGCAGAAAATGTCCTAAAGTAAGCACTAAAGTGCCACCTAGAACTTTCTCGCTTTGAAATAAAATACAGAAACGTGACAACATGTTGAATGCTGTGTTTGAGAAGAAGATCACTTACCAGTAAGAAGAGTTAGAAATAAAATACTGAAACAAGACAACATGTTGAGTGCTGTGTTTGAGAAGAAGATCACTTGCCAGTAAGAAGAGTTAGAAATAAAATAAAGAAACAAGACAACATATTGAGTGCTGTGTTTGAGAAGAAGATCACTTATCAGTAAGAAAAGTTAGAAATGAAATACACTAACAAGACAACATGTTGAGTGCTGTGTTTGAGAAGAAGATCACTTGCCAGTAAGAAGAGTTAGAAATAAAATACAGAAACAAGACAACATGTTGAGTGCTGTGTTTGAGAAGAAGTTCACTTATCAGTAAGAAAAGTTAGAAATAAGATACAGAAACAAGACAACATGTTGAGTGGTGCTGTGTTTGAGAAGAAGATCACTTACCGGTAAGTAGACTTAGAAATAAAATACAGGAACGTGACAACATGTTGAGTTGTCGGTTTAACTGAAATCACTTGACTGAAAATTTATCCAAAATGTACTGACTATTTATCCAAAATTTCGATGCCATTCTTTCCCCACTCATTGAATATTTCAATACACACCTGGACAAAAAAAAATGCTGATATTTTTGTATGTTGGTCCCTAGTGAACTAAAGGGACTAATGAAATTTTCGAATTCTGTAAAATTATACGGATAAGTCCGGAAAAGGTGCCTAACCACAGAGAAGCGCTTTCTTTATCCAGGGCCTAGGCTCTAAGATCTTGCTACAAAGAGTGATATAAAAAAGACATGGCTATTTCCTTGTACTATATCCTATAAAAAGGCAAGTAATCGGTTAAAATTTTTGATGTTTAGTTTTCAATGCCAAAACAAGTTTTGAGGTCCTCAGAATCCGATTTCGGTTTTCAGTCATTGGTGAATGTCTGTCTGTCTCTGAACAAGATATCTCAAGAAGGGTAAATGTTAGAGAGTAGAGACTTGAAATTTGGTGTGTATGTCAAATTAATTCCTTGAACGACACACGAAGCTATTATATGGCATCGTATATTTACTGTTGGCGGTTTTTCCAGTTCATTAAAACTTTTCGCAAATCCTTCCTCAAAGGCGAACGGTAGGAGATATTACATGGAATTTGATGCCTATTCATATCAATGTCATTTAATACACAATTAGGTTTTTGGCCTAGCCAGCGTCTAATGGGACGTTCACACCAGCTCCCGTTAGACCACTGAAGTTAAGCAACGTCCAGCGAGGTTGTGCAATGTGGGTGTTCACGTGGGTTCGCGTCCTCGTACTCCTCGTGATGCCGGCTATTTTTCCGGCCCAACCCAGGCATAGTGAGGTCAATGTGGGTAGCTGGTTTGCAAGTTTCCAGCGAAAGGGGTGTGAAACACCCGTCTTGAATGACCAATAGATGTTAAAGAGACGTTAATCCAAATTGAAAAAAAAAAAAAAAAACTTTTGGTCGAATTCTAATCAATGGTTGGCTGAAGTCACAAACACTCATCGCAAGAACCAAGAAGAAGCTTCAAGGTGACTTCATATGAGTGGTGAAATAAAACAAAAGAGTCACGAGATCACAAGCTGTCGATTAGTTATACTGCAACGCAACGAAAAATCGTAGGTTGACGGGGCTAGTTTCCCTGGACGAAAAATTAATGAAATTTTTCCATTTTTTAAAAAGATTTTAACCAGTAGCTTTTTTCTCTTGGAAAACACAAGTTTTCATTTTTCCGTTTTTGTGGAATATTTCTTCACCTCTAAGTTTTTGTTTTTTTTTGTAATTTTTTCAAACCCCTTGATCAAAGAAAGATGAGGTGGTCCAGAGAACACAAATATNTGATCAAAGAAAGATGAAAGATTCCATTCTCTTACGTTCACTCCATTGTGGCAACATTCCATTGTGGAGGCGGTTCGACAGTCGATTTTAAAGTCACCAAAGCGCTTTGTCCGTAAACATGCAATCACAATTGGACTATCCGATAGCACTGCGCGTAGAATTCTTCACAAAGATCTCCTTTCAAACCCCATAAGCAGGCCCGTATCCAGGATTTTATTTCGGGGGGTCATGTCAAGGGAGTTTTACCTTTATAAGAAGATAAAATAGCAAATTATCAATGTTATACTGATATACCTACAGTATTTCTGTGCATGCGCAGATATAGGGGTGGGCCCGGGGGGCACGTGCCCCCCAGTTTTTTAAGTGGGCGGGGTTTCTCAAAAATAAATTTCTATTTTCTGTTGATGTTGACCATTATTTTAAAAAGATTTTGGAGCCTTCGGCTGCGGACTAGTGACAGTATAATTTTGAACGATTTTGCAGGCTTCGGCTGCGGACTTTGCTCTTTAGTGATAATATTATTTTGAAAGATTTTGCAACCTTCGGCTGCGGACTTTGCTCTTTAGTGACAGTATTATTTTGAAAGATATTGCAGCTTGCGGCTGTGGACTTTGCTCTTTAGTGATAATATTATTTTAAAAAGATTTTGCAGCCTTCGGCTGCGGACTTTGCTCTTTAGTGATGGTAATATTTTAAAAAGCTTTGCTCTTTAGTGACAGTATTATTTTGAAAGATTTTGGCTGTGGACTTTGCTCTTTAGTGATAGTATTATTTTAAAAAGATTTTGCAGCCTTCGTCTGCGGACTTTGCTCTTTAGTGACAGTAATATTTTGAAATATTTTTCAGCCTTCGGCTGCGGACTTTGCTCTTTAGTGACAGTATTATTTTGAAACATATTGCAGCCTTCGGCTGTGTACTTTGCTCTTTTGTGACAGTATTATTTTGAAAGATTTTGAAGCCTTCGGCTGCGGACTTTGCTCTTTAGTGACATTATTATTTTGAAAAATAATAATGAGAAATAAAAATACCCAATTTTTTAAAAACTAAAAAAAAAATTATGTTTTTTTCATAGTTGGGGACCGGCCGGGGCCCCAAAAGCAAAAAATCTAAAAAACACCAAAAATTGTGAAATATAATACTTTGGTGGCTGTGGATACCAAATTTGATCAAAATCGGACGAATTTTATGTTTTTTTCATTTGTGGGCCCCTGCCGGGGCCCCAAAACCAAAATTACTACGAAATACCAAAAGATGTCATTTATAGTACTTGGGCAACAGTGCATACCAAATTTTATCAAAATCAGATAAAATTTATGTTTTTTTCATATTTAGGGCCCGGCCAGGGCCCCAAATGCAAAAAATCTAAAAAACAGCAAAAATTGTCAAATATAATACTTTGGTGGCTAT